>JAPKLY010001472.1:0-29464 GCA_026898435.1 Prunella vulgaris | reverse complement strand
TATGTCATCAACATAAACTGTGACATTATTTTTTAAAACTGAATTAGTATCACCTAATTTTAAAGCAGTGTCCATTCTTCTTTGAAAAATGCCTGGTGCTTGTTTTAGTCCAAAGGGGACTACATTCCATTCATATTGACCGTTAGGACAACTGAAGGATTTTAGGCTCACACTGTGTGGTCCCTGAAATGAGAGTATGCTCACACTTCGAGGGATAAATTCGTGGAGCAAATGACCGAGCAATTGTGATGAGGCATAACATTTCAGCCCCGAGAGAGGAAATAAAATGAGCATACTTTTTGTCAGAGATATTTTGAAACAATTGTATCAATTTATCTCTGACATCTATAAGTCTGGTTTTTCACTCAATTTATTTGAATTTAAGGACTTATGGGTGACTGAAGGTGTTCTCCAAGTCGCAGGGGTAGGTGTTATACATGGTTCTGAGGCTAGTAAGGTGATGGATTGGAATCGAGTGAGTGAAGTTATTAGTGAGATTATATCTATGGGTTCACCCAAGATGAGAGGTTCCGAAAGTATTGGCTGACTTGGTGCTTAAAACTCAGAGTGTTGTTGCTTCTAGAGATGCGGAAAAGCATCTCATAAACCACCTAGCCCTCTCCTGCCAACACAATCAATTTCCTCCGAAGTTCTGGTTTGCACTTCTCAAACTTGAGGACTGCAAACTTGTTGACAATGTTGCTTATATGGAATAAAAGACAAAGAAGATTCTCTGCAAGTAAATACAGCCGCTTACAAGATATTTTCAACCATTCAGGAGTTAATTACACGTTAACTGGAACTCACTCGCACATAAATTCTTCTCTGTTGCGTTTTACCCGCAATTTGGTGGTTCACTTGATGTTTTGTGAGAGAAGCACTGCACGTTTAAACGATGATGATGATATTCGGAAGGAAACGATGATTCTTCATTTGTTTTTTGAGGAGATTTTGGCCACCCATAAACTGATTAGGAAATGCTGTAGGTGCATAAAATGGCATCAAACAGTAACACTGATTTGTTCGAAATCTTCGAACAAGAAGAAACCTGTGAAGGTTATTCAGCGAATTTACTAATTGATACAGCCAGGTATAAACAATTAGATAAATTTGACAAACTAACTTTAAAAGATGGGGAGGGGATCATACAAAAAACCCGGAATAATCTTTTAAAAAGAAAACTCCAACTTAATAAAATATTCAGAAAAAATATTTTATTCTTTGGAAAATTTATCAGAGAATCTCCTATTGAGATATCTGAAACAAATGGAAATCTGGTCATATCATTAATTGATGAAGCCCAGATTTTAGAAAAAATTAAGCATATCCCTGACAAGGATAAAGCAAAAATATCTTACATACACCTTGGTAAGATACAGATAATAGTGAAATCTACTTTCCCAAAAGGAATAGATTCACCTATAAAATTAATGGTAATTGATAACAGAATTACCAATGAAAAAGAAAAAATTATTGGGGTAATAGATGGGAATCTAAAAACTTCGATAGTAAAGTTTGATGTAAGCCTTGAGTATGCCATCGTGCTTGCTACAAGAAATTTAAATAATTCTATTGGAATTTGTTATAATTTCCATAGAAAAGACCTAATGAAGGAAGGAGATTTTCCTTTCTCAGTATCATATGCTATTAGCTATGCTCTTAGCAACAGCCATCATAGTATTGAATTTATACATCAAGATAGAATCTATATTGATGATTTATTCAAGAAAGAAGGAATGAAAATCAGAATGTTCAAACAACCTTCTGAAATTACTTTGAATAGATTTAACCCATCAAGACATAATTTAATAAAAATGTCAGAGGATAAATCTGAAGAAATAAAAAATCTGTCTGATAGGGTAGATACCCTAAATGCAGGAGTAAGAATACTTGCTAATAAAATATGAACGAAAGTTTAATTAGCACAGTAACAAAGTTGGTACAAGTGGTAAGTTCCCTTGTGGAAGAAACCAGTAAAATCAACACTAAAGTCAAAGACTACACTGAGAATTTTGAACAAAATTCAAAGAAAATCCATGAAGTGATGGATAAAATTGATAAACTAAGCAAATATCAAAATGATTGCTGCTTACATATCAAAAATAAAATTGATAGTCTTCAAGGTAGAAAAACCTTTGACTATTCAAAGCTTGAACCTCCTTTACCACCTGTTGGTATTAGAGACAGAGATAAACCAAGAGATTATCAAAATAAAGATATAATCTTGGATAAAGAAATTGCAAAATGAATCTTGAAAAAGAATTCGATAAATTTGCAAAAATCCTCCAGCTTGAAGAAGCTTATGAGGCAGAATACTCTTCAGACACTGAAGAAACAAATAATGACATTCCTACGCAAGTAAGAATGACAAAGCAAAATGATACATCATCTGATGAATCAAAAGATGCTCCTTTTCAAAGAAGACAAGGAAAAGAAAAAATGGATGAATTTGAAATTCCAAATTGGAATATAATAATTCAGACAAAGAATTCAAGGAAATTCCAGGGATAGGAATAATTCCAGGAATTAATATAATATTATCAAAATAAAGATATAATCTTGGATAAAGAAATTGCAAAATGAATCTTGAAAAAGAATTCGATAAATTTGCAAAAATCCTCCAGCTTGAAGAAGCTTATGAGGCAGAATACTCTTCAGACACTGAAGAAACAGATAATGACATTCCTACGCAAGTAAGAATGACAAAGCAAAATGATACATCATCTGATGAATCAAAAGATGCTCCTTTTCAAAGAAGACAAGGAAAAGAAAAAATGGATGAATTTGAAATTCCAAATTGGAATATAATAATTCAGACAAAGAATTCAAGGAACTTCCAGGGATAGGAATAATTCCAGGAATTAAGGGTACGTTTGTTTTGGGATTAAGGGGGTCGTGGGAAGTCATGACTTTGAAATCCTGAGATGTGAAAACCTTGATGAATAGTAAAAGTGTGTGTTTGTTTTGGGATTTTAGTAGGGTAGGATGTTACTTTATGTCAAATCAAAGTGTGATAATGATTGATTTTATAGGTATAATAATAGGTATAATAGGTATTTTATGAGTGTTGTGTTGGAAAGGGTAATAATAGGTTTAATAGGTATTTTTAGGTGTGGATTGAGTTTGGGATGTGAAATCCAGATGTTACATCCCAAACTCGTGTAGAGACGTGATCGCAAAGTCCTACGTCCATCCGTGGTAGTCCCAAAACAAACATACCCTAATAGATTAAGTAGGAAGAAAACCTACATAAGAAAAAGTGATAGGAATATACCTAAAAAATATATGCCTAGAACTGAAGAAAAAACCAGTAAAGAACCTGATATGCTTGACATAGATTGTTCTTTAAATAGAAAAGAAGATATTATTACTTGGGGAAAAGTTATTAATTTAATTGTTTCTCAAGATAATTTTACAACATTAGAAAGCCTAGACACCTGGTTAAAATACAAGGTAAAAGGTGTAGTTGCAAAATGGTGGAACAATAGAGGCCATCATTACAGAGAATTATTAATTAATGAAGCCGCTAAAAGTGGTGATAAATTAACTCAACAATTCACATATGTGAGTTTTTTGGGAAAATTATTAGTTAATGAATTTGTAGGAATTACAGAATTAACTAATAAAGAAGGAGTAGTCAATGAACTACAAAACAAAGCAAGGTATATCCTTGAAAATATCAAACTCTGCGATATCTGCGATTTTGAAAGCTTTATATGCCAATATGAAAATTGGTTATACGAACTGGATGAACCAGAACAATCCGAAAGAGTAAAGCATTTCTTTAACAAATTACCATCATTATGGGCTAAAGAAATGGAAGAAAAATGGTTGAAAAAACCAACACACATAACTGATAATTTTGCGGGAAGAGTAAAATTAATCAGAGAAAACATTGAAGAAAGATGTAAAATAAATCAGCTTTCGTATCAAACACAGAGGTACAACAACAAGCCATGTTGTGACCCAGATTATTATGAAATCCCTTTTCAATGGGGATGCCATAAAAAGAAAAATCTTTTCACAAGAAAAAATTCAAAAAGAAGAAAAGATACAGAAAATGGTATGCTAAATATAGGAAATACCAAAAGAATAATGAAAATAAACCTAGAAATAGGTATAAGAGGAGACATCAAGGGGTAAAACCTCCATGTCCCAAAGGAAAAAAGAATTGCAGATGTTGGCTCTGCAAAGAAGAAGGACATTATGCAAATGAATGTCCAAAGAAAGGTCAAAATCTAGACCAAGCAAAGAAATTGGAACAATTGTATAAATTACAATTAGAACCAATTGAAGACTAATCAGAAGATAACAATTCTGAATATGAAGTCATATTTATGTATGACGAAATTATCCAATCAGAAGATCCAGGTTCTGAATGGGAAGCTTATGAATCAGATGGATGGTTGGAAAACTAATCCTCTGGAAGAACGATTATTCAATATAACCAATCCTAACAGTACTTATATAAAAGTATTGTTAAAATTCAAAGGATATAAGCAGTATCACTTACATGCCTATGTCGATACAGGAGCAAGTATGAGTGTTGCTAGTCAACATGTATTACCTCCAGAACTGTGGGAACGAGTAATCAACCCCATAGAAACTAAAATTGCAAATAATTCAACAATAATGTTGGAAAAAATAACAAGAAATATTGAAATAATAATCAGTTCTGTAAAATTCAAAATTGATAAAATATTTCAATTAGAATCAGGAGTAGATTTATTGATAGGAAATGACTTCCTAAAAAGATATGCTCCATTCACACATGATATAAACTATATTTCATTGACAAATAATAATGAAATGGTTCATATATCCACAGTTAAAGTGACCTATTCAATAGGACACAAAGATTTAATGGAATCACTGCGCAAACAGCAAAAGTGTGGTGATATTCAAATAAAAGGAAAAAACATTTCTGAACAAGAAATTGTTGAAAAACCAAGAATTAATTATGTTAAATATGACATAAGACAATTCATAGTTAACATTCTGGAAAACATGAATTACCAGAAACAGATTGAACAAATGTTAGGAAAAACTTCAAGTGATAATCCACTAGAACCTAGCATTAATAAAACAATTAATAGGATAGAAACCCATGTTAAAATCCTATTAAAAGATGAAAACGTGGTAATTAAAAACAAACCAATGTTTTATACACCACTAATGAGAGATGAGTTTAAAATTCAAATTAAAGAATTATTAGAACTCAAGGTCATAAGAACAAGTAAAAGTCCACACATGAGTCCAGCATTCATGGTGAACAAAGAAGCAGAAAAAAGAAGAGGTAAGCTCAGAATGGTTGTAAACTATAAAGAACTTAACAAACATACAATTATGGATGCCTATAGGCTCCCTAATAAAGAAGAGTTATTTAAAATAATAACCAAAAATAAAATATTCAGCACATTTGACTGCAAGAGTGGCTTTTGGCAAAGTTGTTCTTGCAGAAGATTGCAGAAAGCTAACATCCTTCAGTTGCCCGAATGGACAATATGAATGGAACGTAGTACCCTTTGGGTTAAAACAAGCTCCAGGAATCTTTCAAAGACGAATGGACAAAGCTCTGAAATTAGGAGATCCTAATTCTCCATTAAAAGATAACGTCACAGTTTATGTTGACGATATCATAGTATATTCTCAAAATGAGACAGACCATTTTAAACACCTCTACCATTTATTGGAAATGTGTTATAAAGAAGGGATAGTTTTATCCAACAAAAAATATAAAATTGCTCAGAAAACCATAGGATATCTAGGGCATAAAATAGATTCTTAGGAGTTCTCAATTATGCGGGACAATTTATCCCCAGACTTGCAGAACACAGAAAACCACTCCAAGCTAAATTAAAAAGCTTAAAAGGTGATAAAAATAAAAAAATCACTTGGAGTGAAATTGACACAAAAGCTGTCAAAAAGATTAAAAAGCAATGTGAAAAATTGCCAGACATGTACATCTGCAAAGAATCAGAGTACAAAATTATAGAAACAGATGCCTCAGATACATCTTCAGACGCGTCTTCACATGCTGATCACATGGGATTGTCTGGTGTCTTTCCACGTGTCGATCATCTGTGGTTGCCGACAGTTGGTGGTGGATTGAATAATGGATTACCTTTAACAGGTGTCCATTTTTTGTGGTGCCGACGTTTCTGGTTGTTCAGACGTCGCTTTCTTTTGAGCTGTACTCCTGGATAGGTGTTCTACAGTCTTCAATAATTCAATTGTGACTGTGCTGGCCTTGATCTGGCTTGACTCTATCATCTCAATCCAGTCTTGGATCCTTTTAAAGTCTGCTTTATCAATCTTCTTGGAATAGGAAGATATGATCATGGTTCTTTGATCATCGTAATTGACCTTGATTTTTTATTCCTTGGTAATTTTTAGCAATTGTGCTAAAATATCACAGAATCCTGATACTCTGAATTCAGTAATTTCTTCCTCTGAAGGAATAATATTATGAATTTCTCTGGGATTTGGAATCCTCGGCTCATTGTATATCTTCACCTGTATCAAAGTATAGGGTAGATATGATTTTTCTTTTTCCCAATCTGGGATTGAACTGTGAACCTGCAAAAACATTGTTTTGCCCTGTTCTATAATTCTTGTTTTTTGCCCATACTGGATAATGGACTTTTGAACTTCTGGGATGGCATTGAGCATCCTGACTTCATTATCAAGATAGATGGTGAATAAACCTCCATAATGATAATATTTTGCTATGATTTCCGGGTCTGTACCTGGAACACAAATAATTTTGGGAAATAAAAATGATCTTCCCATGAAGGTATAAATGCCTTCTTCACTTCTGGCAAGATTATGAATGTGATTCATTTGATCCATCCAAGTTTCTTTTGTGCAAAGAAATCTTGTCAGTCTGCTTTCTTTTATCGGAGTGGTCATCTGTCTGAGCCTTCCGATTTCTTTCTGGTTTTTGAGATAAGTATCCCAAACCAATTGAGCTTCGAAGAGGGTATTGCATCTGGCATAGTCCTCTTTCTTGATGGTAGCTAACTCAGGAATTTCTTTTGTGATTCCTTTCTGTTCGCCTTTGAAAATTACATAAAAGTAATTTTTCTTTTCATCTTCTTCGATGATTCTGCTCTTTTTCCATGGATATGGAATTTCCTTCTCTAGCTGGACAAGCTTCATATTTTTCAATGAATGTTGTACCTGTTCTTCATTTTTCTGGATAGGTTTCTTGCTGATCCTTGCTTCCAGAATTTGCTTTTCCTTTTTTAGGATGTTCAGCTTTGCTTCTGTTTCCAGAATGTCTCGCTCGATCTCGAGGATCTTGATGTGGAGATCGTCCTCCATATCTTTTCTCTTTTTTCCAGAAAATGTACCTATTTCCTGCAAATTGAAACTGATCCTTCCCTTGTGAGGAAGTCTGCAAGATGGTTGTCCTTGCCTTTAATATGTTCTGTATCGAACTGATATTGATTAAACCATTGTTGCCAACGGATCAATCTTCCTCTTGTGGTATCTTTGTCAATTTTTATTCTTAAAAAATGACTAAAATTAGTACTATCTGTTCTTACTAGAAATTTTCTTGTAAAACATCTAATTTGAACAGGTTAATTCCCTTTTTAACAGCAAGGTACTCTTTTTAATTAATGTGGTAATTTTTCTGGGTATCATTAAATGTTCCAGATCCATACCTACATATGTGTTCTATGCCTAGATAATCTCTAGCTTTTAATACTGCTGCCCAAGTTGTATCTGAGGCATCTGTTTCTATAATTTTGTACTCTGATTCTTTGCAGATGTACATGTCTGGCAATTTTTCACATTGCTTTTTAATCTTTTTGACAACTTTTGTGTCAATTTTAGTCGCAATATTTAGTTTGTATCTTGTTGTTTGGGACAGCATTTTCAATTGGGTGCCTTGAATTGTGCTTGTAGGTTTCCGCAGATCTGTGGGTTATCCACATCAGATACTCATGTTTACTGTTGCTTCCGCATTGCGGGAAATTGGCTACAAAATTGAGGTAATCTTGTGGCAGCCTTATTTAGGGAAAATTGGGTTATTTGGCAACTCTGGCTAATTGTTCTACCTTGTAGCAGCTAAATTACATAACATGAGGAAGTTCAGCATAGATTGGCTAAACTATGCAACACTATTTACAATTTTTCTGATGAATCTATTTCTATCAGTTTTGTCCGTTTTCATATCTTCTAAAAATAGGATTTCCGGAAGCTAACTCATTTATTCTCAACCTATCAATTCTAAAATTTTCAAAATATCATGGCCCTATTAGGAGTGTTTTCGAAATTTTCTCCTTGGGTGGAGAAAGAATTTTAAAGTGTCTTCATCTTTAACAATAAATATATTTATATGTTTTGGTATCCATCATACTTTAACCTCATCTCTGAGAACAGAGATATTTAACTTCCTGAGCTTCAGTTAATTGCTTCATATTTTAGAATAATATAACTTGCTTATATAATTCTTGTGGAAATCTGAAGTAGTTTTGACATTACACACACATGTCAACATGTTATAGGTCTACAGTGTAGTTTTTTTGAGTTTTTATTTGATACTTAATTTGACGTGGTCTTCATTTTTCTTCAACACAATCAGGTGGGAACAGTTCTGTGCATTCTTGTACAATATATTCTGGGTCTTCGTCTCTAAGTGGTGGTTCTGTAAGAGCGTGATGGTCGTGGTAATACTAATTTGTATCCCAAAATGAACAAAATATGAGTATAGACTGTAAAAAAGTGTAAAACTTCCCTAGTAAACATGTTAACTCCTCCTTCTTACAGATAGCTTGGGGTGATGGAAGCGGAGAAGATGACATTCTAATGCTTCTAAAAATCCCTCGAATGTTTGATCCTTGGAGCGGATACAGCATCATCAGGTTCGGTGATATTATCTTGCCAGGACTACTTGCTACCTTCTCCTTAAGCATCATTGAGGTTTGTGTTTTTTCCTTACCAGAACGGCCCATCATTTAGTGCAATATGCAAGAAATAATCTTTTGTGGTTCTTTCCACTTTTTGTATGTAAACTTGGCTTAACTTCATCAAAACAAATTCTGTTAACTATCTTAATTGTAGTAGGAATTGAACAGTTACCATCAGGATCCAATTTTTGCTCATTATTTCTCACCTATTGTAAGTAATGCAGAATGACTTAGATCTTGGAGTGGCGATCGATCCATGGAGGACACTGCTGGCTGTGATTATTTTAATTTCAAGGCATCCTACCTTTGAAATTGAGGAGAATAGACATAGTGTTTACGCAGGAGATGAGGAGGATACTTGCTCTACTTGTCTTTAGGGTAATTGGATGGAAGAACCCTGATAGATTACTGCAACATCTTTCGACCCATCGAGGATGCTGCTGACAGTATGCAGTTGGGTTGGTTTTAATTGCGATAGACATTGGCCCTGAGCACTGAGGCATTAAAAGATCTGTTGCAATTCTTTGCTACAATTGCAACATTACTGCTACAATTCTTTGCTACAATTGCAACATCTGTTGCACATTTTCAGGCATTGAAAGATTGATACAAAGCATAGCTGTTATTTGGGTCATTTTTTCCTACACTCCCTGAAATTTAAAATTGATTGAGGCAGATTATTTTATCAAGTTAGTAAGCTCTTCAGTTGTACCTGGCCCGGATGAGCCTTTTTCGGCTGAGTCTCTTGTTCTAATTGAAATTATGTTTAGTCTAATGGGGATCATTCTGAGAAATTTGGTAAATTTTCAGGAAATGCTGGTCATCTCTAGTCCAGGAGGATTTCAACTTTAGAACATTTTGCTACTTCGATCATCTTCACAAGTCCCATATCCGTAATTTTGTCTGACTTTCTCTCTCCTTCTTCCAATTTTTGTCTCAAAATATATATACCAAACATTTTCTCAGAATCCAACTGAGTTTATTCCCGCTGTGTTTCTCTTAATTTTTGTTGCACTGCGGGTCTGAGCCTAGAAATTTGTAGCTAAATAGAATAGCATCGTTCCCATAATACTTTGAGCTTGAGCTTGTTTTTTTTATGAGCTTTCACATGTCAATCTGCAAAAACAATTTGCTTGTTTAACCTGCAAATGAATTGCAAATTCATGTGCCAATAACTAGCTCTATTGTACTACTCAAACAACTCTTAAATGACTGCTGCACAAATTAACAAATATCAATACTTACCAACACTAACCACTTTTATGATAATGGAGCTATTATCATCATTGTTTTAGGAGCATTATCCATTCCCCCTAATATTTTGACATGTTCTGGTACATTATGAATCCTGCCATGTATTCATTTTCTTCCATCTAATAAGTATTTTTGTATAATCTTGAAATTTTTAAAATCATACCTATGAAATTATTAAATATCTCAATAATACCAATAATATTACTTTCTCTGTCCCACAAAAATTTGCACACTTTTATTATTTAGACGTTTCACTCAAATTTATAAACTTTTAAAAAGAAATTAATGTTCTGCATCCTCACATATCTCTATGCATATTTATCTATATGACACTAATTTATTTAAATAACATAATTTTTTCAATAAACGTGAAATTTTAGATGTATAAATTTCTTTGAAACGGGTGAAGTACTAAATGTTTACCCAACTACAAATAACATCAACTTAGAAAAATTACATAAATTTATTTTAAAAAGTTAAAAATATTTTTAACTTTATAATTGAATACATTATTATTTACTTATATGTATATAATAAATCGATAAGCTTGTTGAATTTACTATGTATTTGATATAATTGTAAAGAATAAAAAAAATATAAAGGATATGGAATAAAATAATTTTATCATTGCTCACTTTTTTTTTTCAACCTCACCCCATATTTTTCTTAATTCGTTCCCAAAGGGAATTGAACTCAGGTCACCTACTCAATTGAGGAGTCCGGTGGCCAGGTGAGCTGTGCTCACTTTAAAAAGAAAAAAGTCTAAAATATGATATATTTAACTAAATAAATAAAGTATGGTTTTGAAAAGGCTTGATCCTAATAATTTGGCATACAAAATTTTAGGGTGGAGATCCCTTCGGTGTGCATGTTAGATCCAAAATTTTAATCCCCAAAATTTAACGTAAACTCCAAATCCCCTTTCTCATTCTCTCTAGCTACTGAACGCCATGGCTAAACGGCCTGATTCTCCGCTAACAGCAAGTCCCGGAAAAAAGCAGCGTGAAGCAATTTCAGCAGCAGCTCCGGCAAAAGTGGCCATCATTTTCCATCATTTTGAGCCCAAAAAGCATTTCGAATTCACAATATACGTGGCCGATGTCGATTCAGTCAGCGGCACCGTCGGCGGTGGCTTAATTATCGACTTTCACCACCACAATCATCCAGCGGCTGCCGTCCGGGTTCCGATTCCAGAACTACCGGTTAATTTTCCTGCAGTTTGCCTTCTCAACTCCACCCTTTATATATTTGAGGGAATTGGGGTTTGTGACGCAGAATGTTCGTACTGCGAGGACGCTACTTCTCCCGAAAGACCTAAATCTGCATATAAAGCCCTTGTGTTGGATGATGATGGTGATGATATGACCGAGTGTTAGACGCTACTACCATCTCTCCGATGCATCACTCCAAAAGTTTCCCTGTCGCCATCCCAACCCCCAAAGGCGATAAAATTTTAGTTTTCTCCACTGAGTTCGTTTCCACCGACTCGGGTAGATCTTTTGAGCTTTTTGACCCTACCGATGAATCTTTTGCAACATTCCCTCCGTTACCCGGATCTGGGCCCTGTTGGGGATATCATCAGGTGCTAACAGTTCAGGCTTATAGTTTTATGGACGAGTCTCGCTTCCTCCTCGTATTCTCTACCGAAGCGTTTGTCCTGGATATCAACACGCTGACCAGCTGGGATGAAATCAAAATCGCAGACATTTTTCATAACGGTTACTTTGAAACATTTATGGGTCGATATACTTTAGCTCCGGACGTGGGAGGTAACCATACCGATGGGTATAAGGCCATTTCTTTGATGGATGATCTTAGAAGAGTTGATTCAGACTCACGCGAATATAATGAATTTGGGGTGGTTACTGTATATCCGTCTCCACTATCAACTTTTCCTCCTTTTGATGCTGCTGATCCCTTTCGGCCAGAAATTTCTACCTCCATCCTCCCTCTGCATCCCACGCTAAAGGAAAAAGATGTGTGCAATACCTGTTTTGTCCAAGTGGATGTGCAACCTTGGGTGGATGATGAAGGAAATTGGTTGAACAAAGGCCGCATTCTGATTGATGTTTGTCGCACTGATGTCACCGCTCGCCAAACTACCATCTCTAAGTGTGTGAGCATATCTAACTCTCTTAGTGAAGTGGCGGGTATCAGTATTTTTACTGTTTGATTGAGTCCATGCTACTGCTATTTATCTGTTTTTTCTATGGAATATATGATGAGGGGATTGTTTCTTATACTGCTTTTGGTTTCTTGAAATTAATCCAGATTTACAAGCTATTTAGCTTCATCTGTGTGATTCTTGTTGTTGCTTATTTAGGATCATTCTTGTATCGAAAATTGCTTGCATTGGATAAACTACATGATAAATATCAATTAAAAAATGCAAGCTTCTTTAAAAATTGCACACATTAATATACATGTATATATACATGAGTTTGTGTGTATGAATAGTATTACTAATAATGCAAGGAACATTATATTCATTTTAGTTATAATATCAAATCCATTATTAGAAACCCACAGAATGTACTATTGAGCGGAGCAAATGCAATGAGGACTGTACTTCTTTTAGTAGTAAATATAGATAATAAGGACATGCTGTGTAAGGTTTTTTGTCCGTGAAACCTGCACTGCTGGAGTTATGGACCAAGTGGCACTTTGCATGCAACACATGAAAAAAAACAAAAAAAGAGTGTGGAGTTTCAGCTCTTGAATGGAGCAATAGGGATCCTTTCTTGGCAAATAAGGTTGTGTAGGCTGAGAATCTTGAGGATTTGGATTTGGCATGGCATCCACTTCTCAACAATTGAGGAGGAAGCAAAGACACTTTAAGCTGAGAGGTACATGAAAATCAACAGAAATTGTCATAGTAAATTATATTGAACAAAGTATTTGAATATTAATCTGTCTCCAAACTTTTTATCTTGCAGGAATTCTATTGTTTTGCTCGGGAGAGGTTTGCTTGCTGATAGTATTTCTAGTGAAATACCACCTTGTGCATCAGGAATTATAGAAAACAGGTAACTCTTGATGTTAGTTTCTTTTGCATTGTCTAGGTCACCGCGAAACAAGTACTTAAAACTACTTGGCAGCTCCTTCTCCCTAGAATAAGATGACTCACAGCTTTCTTTGGTAATTGAACTTAGGCACTCAAATTTTTGAAACACGGTCGATTCTCTAAGGGGATGTTCTTTTTGGGTTTTAAGTGACTTTTGAAAACCGGTTTTTAAAAATTAGTGGTTTTTATAATCTATAAGATTTTAAAATCTGTGTTCTTTTTTGAGTTTTTTTAGTAGGGTAGGTTTGATGTAACATAAAATAAAAGTTGAAAAGTTATTGGATGAACTAAAAACTATAGTAATAGTTAATTAATATGTTTATGTATTGGGGATAGGGTTAGGATTATAAAAATCTATTTTTAAAACCCAAATCGGAATGAGATTTCAGATTTTAAAATTCAAATTTGGATTTTTAAATCCCAAAAAGAACATACACTAATTAACTTAATTTTCAATTATTTCCTGAGCTTGACAGATTGAGAGTATCAGCTTCCTGCTCTCTCATATTGTCGAACAAACATATATGATGAGACAAATTGAGATAACCAAGTGACCATCTGCTCCCAACCAATCTTGTTTTGACTTGATGACTCAACCAACTGCAATCAGTGAAGACCATCGATTCCTGATATATTTAAAATATTCATTCTACACTACTTTAGCCACAATAATTTCAAGTTTTTTCGAAGTAAGTAGTATATAACATTTTAAGCAACTCGTCCACTTTTACAGAAATGAGTTACCTACAAGGGCAAGAAATTCAATGTCATTTGTAATTTTGTCGGTTTTCGAGCTCGGGGTTCATTCATCTAAGTTCCATTGGTCCCGTAATGAAGTTCGTTTGTTACCTAAAAAGCTATTTATCTAAAGTCTGTAATATTTTTTTTTTTAATTTCAGGTGGTGGTCATATTGTCTCACATGATAGATGCTCGTTTGAATTGTTATATGGCAAACATAAACAATTTGAAGAACCCTGTTGTGCTGCTGCTCCTATAGCAGTATGTTACTCTATTCCTGCCCTTCACGGAAATAACTTGCATGGAAGATTACTTATATGCTTCCTCAATTGTTCGCATTTTCTTTTGTACCAATTACTGTATAAGACATCTCCTCATTTCTTGTAATTGTGTGCTATGATGACTCTTATGTGGTCATGGTTCTTCAAACCAGCTCTGCATCCAACAATTGTTCCATCCATTTTTAACCCATTAATTGTCTTATAAAGAAATTTAAGTGGCATGTATATTACTCGAAAAATAATTATTTTGTCAGTTTTAAAGTGTTTTTTATTTTAATTATATGAGTCGAGTTTTAATATCATTTTATAAATTTACTCTAGGATTTGCACCCTACGGAATGACATATTTTTTAAGAAAATTTTGTTTTTATATATAAAGTAGTGGTATATAGGTAAGTATGTGTGTAGTTTTATGGATGTGCAAGTAAATCAATGTTTCCTTTATATATTTGAGGGAATTGGGGTTTATGACGCACAATGTTCGTACTGCGAGAGCGCTACTCCCCAAAGACCTAAATCAGCATATAAAGCCCTTGTGTTGGATGATGATGGTGGTGATATGACCCGAGTGTTAGACGCTACCACCATCTCTCTGATGCATCACGCCAAAGGTTTCCCTGTCGCCTTCCCAACCCCCAAACGCGATAAAATTTTAGTTTTCTCCACAGAATTTGTTTCCACTAACTCGGGGTAGATCTTTTGAGCTTTTTGGCCCGACCTATAATCTTTCGCAACATTCCCTCCGTTACCCGGATCTGGGGCCTGTTGCGGACATCATGAGGTGCGTAGAGTTCAGGCTTATAGTTTCATGGACGAGTCTCGCTTCCTCCTCGTATTTTCTTCCAAAGCGTTTGTCCTGGATATCAACACGCGGACCAGTTGGGATGAAATCAAAATTTCAGACATTATTCATAACGTTCATGGATCGATATACTTTAGCTCCGGACGTGGGAGGTAACCATACCGATGGGTATAATGCCATCTCTTTGATGGATGATCTTAGAAGAGTTGATTCAGACTCAAGCGAATATAATGAATTTGGGGTGGTTACTATATATTCGTCTCCACTATCAACTTTTCCTCCATTAGATGCCGCTGATCCCTTTCGGCGAGAAATTGCTGCCTCCATTCTCCCTCTGCATCCCACGGAAAAAGAGAAAGATGTTTGCAATACCAGTTTTGTCCAAGTGGATGTGCAACCTTGGGTGGATGATGAAGGAAATTGGTTGAATAAAGGCTGCATTCTGATTGATGTTTGTCGCACTGATGTCACCGCTCATCAAACTACCATCTCTAAGTGTGTGACCATATCTAACTCCCTTAGTGAAGTGGTGGGTATCAGTATTTTTACTGTTTGATTGATTCCACACTACTGCTATTTATCTGTTCTTACAAGGTTGAAGAGGTCGGAAATCGGTAATCGGCCTAATTTTTTTAAAAAAATAAAAAATATAAATATAAATCTAGAACCGGCTATAGGGCGTCTAGACCCGACAACGCCTAGAATTGCTGATTTTACAGAAATTGGGTGTGACCACCTAGCCCGATTTTTGGATCACTGGTTTTCGCTATGGAATATATGATGAGGGGATTGTTTCTTATGAATTGTGGTTTGGTGTTTTTGCTGTTGCTTTTGGTTTCTTGAAATTAATCCAGATTTACAAGCTATTTAGCTTCATCTGTTGTGATTCTTGTTGTTGCTTAGTTTGGATCATTTTCATATTGAAAATTGGTTGTATTGGATAAACATGATAAATATAAATAAAAAATGCAAGCTTCTTTAAAGTACATTATTCAACTATTAAGATATCTGTAGTGGCTTCTTTGAAGTAATAGCTATGTACTGTTGAGCCAGAGGAACAGGTCTGTAGCTAAACTCCCTCAGAAATCTTCGAGCTTTAGCAGATGGTATAAAACTACTTTTCAAAGAAAATATTCTTCCATCTAGAGGAGATACTCGTTTATTCAATTTGAGGCCATCAATAGCAGTCATATATCCATTTTACTAAGTTATTCAGTAATTTCTTTTAGCTATCGTTTTATTCTAGCCAATCTTAGTATTGGTGTTTTTATCTGTCCTCTATGAATTTGCATATCCTCTGACTTTCTTAACAGGGTTGTAGTGTTTCTTGGAAAGTGTCTTAATGTTAAGAGAATAATAGCAAAATACCAAAAAATATTTTAAATTTGTAAATTTTATTTGAATTGATAACAGGTTATATTTGAATTGGAGAATGTGGGGTTGACATATACAGATTTCACATAAGGTTAACTGGCCCCTACTATAAGATTGAAAACTATACACCTCAATCATTTGTTAATTACTGGAGATCTCAAATAAGTGAGACAGTGAAGCTCAATTTTACATGATATGAAGATTATGATGCTCAGATTACAAATTCTTAGAAGGATGAAAATAAAATTTCAAAAATTAGTTAACTACACGTGAAAAAGAACACAAAGTAAAATGTTTTAAGCACCAACAAAAATCGTCTGAACATAACTGGACAAAAGACGAGTTCTATCTCTTCTTGGTCTTTGGTTTAGGTTTTCCTTTGGATTTGGAGTCGAAGTGATGAGACTTGAGCTTCTTCTTACGCACGATAGTTGCAGTAGTAGGACCACCACCTTCTCTAAATGGCATTCCCATGAGAGCCAGCAGCAATTTATAGGCTTCTGCATCTGTATTAGCTGTTGTTTTTATGCAGACATCCATACCCCTTGGTTTAATTACCAAGTGCATCATAACTTATCTCTGGGAACACACTCTGTTCGCGGAAGCCAACGCTGTAGTTACCATTGCCATCGAAGCTATTGGAGTTCACTCCTTGAAAATCCCTTGTCCTAGGAAGTCCCAAGTTGATGAGCCGATCAAGAAAAGAGTACATCACCTGTTGCAACAAACGCAGATGAAATATTCTTTCACGAACAGTTTGTTGACTGATATTCTTTCGAGCAACAATTTGCAGCAGGTGAAATATCCATAAGCAACAAAGTGACAATCTTCCTTGAGAAGTGCGTTTAGCAGAACAACACCAAATAGTAATTCTTTGGAGAATCCCAAGAAGTATCTCTCAACTTCCCATATGTGATGAATTAGAGATTTGTAAAAATGAGAGCTTTTAAAAGAATTATGTGATGAACCCTTCACCCAATCCAACTTTCAAATTTGACAAAGAAATTAGAGCTTTTTAAAAATAGAAAACCGTGTGCATGTGATGACTAACACATACTGCTATAACATAGTTATGAATGAAGTTGATTGACTCCTATTTAAATAACTGATCCGATACAAGTACATACATTTTCCATTAATGTGAAAATATTTTGTGGCATCCCTTTAACATTCAACATATAGTCAGGCCAGCAAAGAGTTATAGCTGGTGAGTGCACAGGAACACTGTCAATGAACTCACATATTGTCTTCTTATATCATCTAGAGCAGTGTGAAAATAAAACAATTATAATCACTTTATGGGATCAAGTCCACATCACCTATTGGTTTTTCTTGCTGATAACTCACTTAATCGTTTTAGGTACAAAGTACACGTCATCTTAATATATAACTCACTTAATAAATAATAACTCACTTAATCTTTCCCACCATGATTCACTTAATAAATAAAATATATAATGAGGAATATATTGTGAATACCAACAAATATTTTAAGGGCATTTATGTATTGGTTCAAAAAAATTACTATATTTATAAATTGGTTCACAATATTTGCACAGAAATATAAAAATTTACTTCACAAAAGTATAATTTTTTCTGCACAAAACTAATTTGTAACTAATATTAATATTATGAACCATTTTATAAAATTTCCAATATTTTTTACAAGAAAAAAATATTTTAAAATCCCCGCCAAATCTTAAACCAATACACCTCTAAGGATATCCAAATTTATTGAATTAGAGTTGTTTTTAAATGAGCAACACTTGTTTAGAAATTTCTACCGTAGAAATATTCATTCTTTAAAAATTCGCGGATCTAAACTGGGTCGGGTCAGATTTGACCATTTTTTCAAAATTCGCAAAACTTGTAGTTCCAGGTTTTTTCGCTCCCAGATATGTTACAATTTGGGCAAAGGTGTGTTACAATTAGGCAAAATCTGTGTTACTAATTCTTAAAAAATTAATTTTTGTACTTTTTATAAAGAAAATATGTATTTCTGCAAGTATAAATATGTGTTACTTAATTTATTTTTTATTCTATTTGTTGATTTATGTTAATAATATATTTTTTTGCTCCCAGGTATGTTACAATTTGGGCAAATGCGTGTTACAATTATGCAAAATATGTGTTACTAATTCTTAAAAAATTAATTTTTTGTATTTTTCAAGTAACTATAAAGAAAATATGTATTTCTGCAAGTATAAATATGTGTTACTTAATTTATTTTTTATTCTCTTTGTTGATTTATGTTAATAATATGTTATTCATGTACTTAATACATCATTTAATATCTTATATATGTTATATAAAATATAATATATATTTTTATAAGGATAAATAAATATTTGTGTATACAGTAACACATATTTACTCTAATTGTAACACATATTTACTCTAGATGTAACACACATTTACTCCAATTGTAACATAAATTTGCAGTAATACATATTAACTCTAATTGTAACACATATTTGTTCCTCAATTTGTGTTATTATATGAGCATATATGTGTTACTATAGGATAAAATGTCTTTTTATTAAGAATAAATATGTGTTACACATACAATGTAACATATACATGTGTTACATTGCATGAAAAATATTTACTTCTACAAAAATAAATGAATATGTGTAGAAAATAACATTTAATCTGGTTGTAACACACGTTTTGCCTTAAAGTAACATGCATTTGCCCAAATTGGAACATACCTGGGAGCGAAATCACAAGCTGCGCGAATTTTGGAAAAAAATACTCAAATTCGACTCGACCCGATTTAGACTCGCGAATTTTCAAAAATGAATATTTCTATGGATCTTAGATCCGTAGAAATTTGTATATAAGTTTTTGTCTTTTTAAATTGGTTTATTAAAAAGGGAAAATATAGAGTTGTTTAGCAATATAAAGCCAATCAGCCTGATACCACTGATGACGTGTAATGTGCATTCTTTGACTAATGGGGCATATTTTGTGAAACGTGCCCAGTCGGTTATGATATACATATGTATACATGTATAACTATATATTTTTTTTATCAAGGCACACATATATATATATATATATATATATGTATATATATATATGTATATATACATGTATAACTATATATATTTTTTACAAAGGCACTTATGGGCGTGTTTGATTGAATTGTTGAAGGAACTCATTCTTTCTCCTCTTCATAATTTTTGTTTTCTCCTCTTTCAATGTACTTATCTTCAAAGCATTCTCCGTATTTACAGATAGTACTCTATAACATTCTACAAAGCAATTTATATAATTATAAATATTTTCAAACTTTTTTAAAAAAAATAGGTGATGCAAAAATCAGTTATATGGTGGTTTTGGAACGTGAAGAGTGGACCTACATCTTATTGACTACTTCCAATTAATCAAAATTTACTTTTAAAAAATTATTGACTATTTTCAATTTTTAATTAATTGACCAATTCTAATTAATTTAAATTAGAATAGATCGACTTTATCTAAAATTATTATACATATATATTTTTAAAATTTTACTTCAGTTAATTCTACAATTTTAAGAAAAATGTCCGTGTATTTTTTTTTTTTAAATGTCCATGTATAATTCTATAAGTTAAATCTTTACTTTATTTAATTTTTTTAAACAAATAATCTTAGGGAGCCACTATACATACCTCAAATTTCTCTAAACATACCCAAAAAATTTATAGATAAAAATAGACACACTTAAAATAACTAAAATACCCTTATATAAATAAAATTAAAATTTATGTAAATTAAATTTTATAAACCATTCCCTATTCCCAAGAATATTTATTTTTACTAACATATAAACAATTCGTAGAAGAGATTGAAAAGTAAGAAGATTAAAATCTACTTAATGAAGAGAAGAATTCCTCCAAATAATTTTTTTTAAATGTCATGAATCACAAATTTTTTGGATGAGAACATATTGGGTCTAGTAATCTGTCTCCATAGCAGACATTTCTAGAAAGCTTATCCACTTTGCGATAGTGGAATAGAGTTTTAGAGACTAAGTGCATGTTTGCAATCTCTTGTAGAATTGAAAAAGTGATATTAAGTAATTTTAGTAGCAAAATAAAAAATAAGGAATGTTTTAAACTTAAGTGGTTTTGAAAAATGATTAAGAAAAATGTGTTTGCAAAAGAAGTGTTTTTAAAAAGAGTACTGAGTATTATTTTATTGAGGAATGTGTAGAAGTGTTTAACTAGAAGTTAAAAGTTAAAAATTGTTGCTTGAACAAAAGTGATAATAAGTACTTAAAATAGTTGTTGAAAACATGTTTTAAGTGCTTCTTTTTAAAAAATAAGCACTTTTACTTTTTATGTTGAGTTTGCAAACAAGCACTAAACATCCATTAAAATCAATTCAATATAAGTAAATATCTGCAGCAGAATATGTTTTGTCGAAAAATGGGGAAGACGAAGACACAAATCCAAATTTTAGAGGAGGACGAAAACGATGGCAAAAAACGGTGGTTTAAGGATAGGAGAAGAAGAGCGTGAAGATGATGATGTGGAAGCGCCGCGATGGAGAAAAAACATAAGTGAAATCCTTATAAAAATTTTCGGTTCTCATAGCAGAGTGGCACTGTTCTCTTTCTTTACAGTTGTGGAGAATTAACGTGGGAGGGAAGAAGACTAAGTAAAAAATGAGAAATGATATAATAGTAAAAAAATGAGGTATATTTAGTATTTTAGATTAATTTTAAATTTTAAATGGGGTATGTTTAGTAATTGGGGTGGAACCCATAATCTTATTATTATTAGTTAATTTTTCTTAAAAAAATGAAGAGAAAGAAAACTGTCTATATTCATAACGCCTCGTAAATCTATTCTAATTAAACAAACTTCATATTTAATGTCCCCCCAATCGGCACGTTTCACGAAATATGCCCCATCAGTCAAAGAATGCACATTATATGTCACCAGTCGGTATCCGATACCGATTGACTTTATAATATTGCTAAACAACTCCATATTGTCCCTATTTTAATAAACCAATTTAAAAACAATCCTAATCTTGTCTTGTATTATAAAAGGAGAACATCCTTCACCAAATGCTGCCAAGTGGCATTTTTCCTTTGTCCAAATGCTGCCAAGTGGCATTGTTTTTCAACCCGTATTCATTAATCTCTACATTTCTTAGTCAGTTTTTGAAATCGAAAAATTCAATGCGAAGGAGTTCAAAGGATCATGGCACAGGAACCGGAAAGACCATCGCGCTTCTCTCCCTGATCACAAGTTACGCTTTGTC
Organism: Prunella vulgaris; assembly: GCA_026898435.1. Classification (NCBI taxonomy): domain Eukaryota; kingdom Viridiplantae; phylum Streptophyta; class Magnoliopsida; order Lamiales; family Lamiaceae; genus Prunella; species Prunella vulgaris. Next base: position 7,773 of record JAPKLY010001472.1, on the reverse strand, counting down.
TAAACCCTCCAATTCTGTAAAACTACTTTATTGCACCTGCACACTGGACGAAATGGAGAAAACCCTAGCGAAATTGAAATTCTTGCACGATTATCAGGTGAAGAAATTGGGGCCTTTGGCGAGAATGGTCGCCTTGGGGGTTTTATCGAGGAAGAACTTGTGCGTCAATCCCAGGGTTGTATCGGCGGAGAATCGGGATTCGGACGATGCTGCTTGTAGAAAGCTTACCGTGAGTTGGGTTAGGGCAGCGGCGGTTTGAATCCCCGAATATTCCGACATGTGACTTCTTCGAGAATTAAGAGAAGGCTGAGAGGCGGTGTTACCTCCTGGAGTTTATACTTTGCAGGTTTTAGCCCTTTGTGTCTTTTTTTTTTTTTTTTTTTATTTAAGGCCTTCCATTTCTTGAATTTTTGTTGTTCTGTCTTTCTTTATATGTTAAAATTTTCTGATCTTTAGTTTGAATGGTAACTGAATTTATATTGTGACACTTCTGTTGAAAATTCTTTGATTGGTTTTATGTTTTAATGACTTTTAGCATCTTAACTGATTCTCTTGGATTCATCTGTTGGATATTTTATTGAAACTTGCTTAAGGTTCTCAGTTCTGTGGCTAATAATAGCAACTAAAGAATTGATCTTGAATTTTGTTTAATTTTATTATTGCTCAAGGACTCGAGGGCATTTGGTAAACAAACAGGGTGGTGCCCCTACTTTTTGGCGCGCCATATGGTGCAATTTGTGAATGTTGTGGTATATAGCTTCCAGTACTTGCTTGACCCCAAAGTTGCTTGAATCATATCAAAGGAAATGCAGATAGAGACTCTTGTAGTATTTGATGAAGCCCATAATATTGGCAATGTGTGTATTGAGGCACTAAGTGTTAGTGTAAGGACACAGACACTAGAAGAGGCATCAATGAACCTGAATAGAAGGTCCAATGAGATCGACAGGTATGTGCTTTCCGTAATGTGTTTTTATCTTAATATATAGTCTATCTCTGAATACCTTAGATGGTGTTGAGAATTCCGAAGAAGAAATAAGAGAAACAGTCAGGAGTATAATAGGTAAATGAAACTATGATTAAAATCTATTGATTATAATTTCTCGCATGCTGTGTTGAATTCTTCCCTTTTAATCATGCCATTAGTCTTGTGCATTGCTAGCTGCTCTTTTCCTAGAATCTCACTATAAGTTAACTATGCTTCTTCTATTGTTCAATTCTTTTTGAAGATAATTTTGAAAAGTTGGAATTAGTTTTGTCGAAAACAAAAGCTCCCTCTATAGCATGGCATGACCCATACCCACCCAGTTTTTCACTCATCATTTGTTATCCCTACTATTTCTGGTTGATGTCGCGGCTGATAAGCCAAAATGTAAAGCGACGCTCGTGGACATACTTGTGGAGGATGAAGATGAAGATCAATAATGAGACGGCAAAAAAGGTTGATTGCTGTTTTGGTAGCATTTGGTGAAGGATGTTCTCCTTTTATAATATAAGATTTTTAGCATTTTTGGCGAGTGTATTTTTGGCTTTCATTGCAGGAAATGGAAGCTGCTGTAGTAGATGGAAATGGGACAAAGACAAGGAGCATAATTATGACAACGAATGGTGCTAAAAATGGTCAGCATAAGCAGGTCTTAGTGTCAATTTGTTATATTTCTTAAGAATTTATGTTTTAAGTTTTTTACATAGCAATATGACTGGGTGTTGTGGACATGAATCCTCGATAATTATAAGTATGTATCTCGGATACAATTGACATTTTGTAAAATTTTATAGCTATCAAAGACGTCTAGATTTTGTCTATTATCTCGGATGATGGTGCTGATGTACGAAAGATTACCATTAGCTTAATATTTCGGGTAGAGTTAGATATTTGTATTATTTATTTGAATTATTTACCATTAGGCTTCTCCAATAGTTTCGGCAATATATGTTGTAATTGAAACTTCCCTGTATGTATTACTTCACATGGCAGATGCAGGAGAGAGTAACAAATGGCAGTAAAAGAGGTTTTGCATTAGTCTTTCTGCGATAGTTTCTTGAATTTAATACCCTGTTCATATATTTCTTGATTTTTTCCCATTTTCTGCAACTTTTAGCTGCCCCATTTCATCTATTTGTATGGTTATATATTAATGTATACATGCATATATGTGTTTGTGCCTTCTACTCTGATGCTTGATTTTTGCTTATTGAATTTAATCCACTGTTCATAAATTTCTTGAATTAATATATATGGTTTTTATAGACAATGAGTATACATACGTGTGTTTCTGATATTGATAGGAGGACTCTATAGGACCAGAAGCCATTCTGTTAGTTGAAGTTAATCAAACATATTCTTGTCTTGATGATGTTGGGAGGGATTTAGCTGTTTCAAAGGTCTCCCCCTTCATCTACTTCTCTTAATTTAATTGATCTCTCATGAGTTCACGTGCTTCAACTGAAGAATGTTGTTGGCAGAAACTATTGTGAAAGGTTTGTTATTCATTAGATGTAGAATGCTAATAATTTCATTACTTGCCTGTTTTTCATTATTTTATTCTGTTTAAGAGATGGCACATTATTTTATTCTGTTTAAGAGATGACACAACAGCCGTTCAACATTAATTTGTTGAAATATGGATATAGGGAACCTTCTTAATACTGGTTTTTGCCAGCTTCACAAGGGTGATTTTGTGGTGATCAACAATGCATTTGTGAAGAAGAATTCTTTTCGTATAAAAAATAAAATATTTAAAATAAGTCTTGTGTATAACTTTTTCATAATATGAGATCAATAAAATATTTAGAATTTATCACTAATTAATTAAAAATTTATCACTTCTAACAAGTGATGAAATTTTAACAAAAAATGTTATTCTTTTAGAAGGTGACTTATCAGTTATCTTTTAAAACACTATCACATTTAAATTGAGTTGGAGCTTTTGAAATTTGGAGTAGGCTCCCTCATGTCAATTGTTTTGATTGAATGATCACTGCACTGGTATATTTGTACGTGATCTGTCTTAGCTTTGAAAATTTGAAATGCTTGCATAAAAAGAATGTTCTTCTAAGATGCCCAGGATTTCCAGTTGCTGTGGAAATAGAGTGATGACCATTTAATGAAAAAGCTTCTTAATATCTAATATCTCATTGACTGTACTCTGTTATTCTTCTGTGTACCAAGGTGTATAGGTTACTTTTAAGGAAGAAAAAGAAGATATATTCTGGTGATTGTTAAGACTTAAGTTCATGGCATCCATGTTTCACATTTCATGAGTGAGATAGAAGGTTGAGTACTCATTCGAGCGTCAATACTGTTTATTTAAGGCACATCTAATTAGTTCATATGGGTTCAGCACTTTCAATATTCTCTTAGTTGTTTACCAGGTGATGTGGTATTTTTTTTTTTTGTGTTCAGTTGTGATCTCAAATCATGGATTAGTTATCATATCGTTTGTGTTCAACACTTGCTGGAAGTATTACTTATTCTAAGATACAATGTCAAAAACTTATAGGTGGCAACCCTTTGAATTGTTAGAATGACCTTTCCCCTCCTTTTTTGTTAATATAGAGTGGACTTTATATGAACAAGTAGCTGTTGCAGCTATAGACTGCCAGCGTCTTGATTTGGCAAAGGTAAATCTATTCTCTTTTTGAATAGTTACTGTCCCCTTTATATATGCATGAAATTCTATCTTAATCAGATGTTCTGAAGTGTCTACCGAAATGTAGCAGTTGGAACTGTTCATCAGTTCCAATTGGTGCATCATGCAACTAAATAGTGGTGTGTGTGTCTTTAATAGTTTTCAAAGTAAGACTACACATATGAACAACAACAATCTTCTCTTTCTGATTTTTATGTGGGCGAGTTCTAAAGGCGAGCAAGAAAACAGAGTCCACAATAGAGCTGGAGACGTGTGCTGGCGAATTTGGAATTTCACAAGCCAGAAATAATAGGTGAGTTAATTTTAATCCACTTAATTATTTTTTATGGTTTATAGGTGATTTTTACTAAACGATCAATATGATTAGTTTTGTGAAACTAAAGGGTGCAAAAGAATGGATATTCAAGGGTTATGTCCTCTAATTCTTTTTTATTACTAACGTTTCAATCTATTTCAGTAATCGGATCATGAATTTTGATGTTTGTGATCTCAGAATTCATTGTCATCTGAGTATTTAAAAGGTTGGGGACAGAATCCTGTGTTTAGTAATCTACTGTGGTGTTACTAAAGTGAACCTTAAAACAATTAACGCTATTGGGATTCAAGATGTTATTTCATGGCTTGACTTTGATATGCTGGCTTTGTGGCACGACATAATGAATAGATACACTTTTTGTGGTTTATGGTAATTGGATGAGAGTATTTTTGGCTCTGGTGTGTGGTTTATGGTAATTGGGTGAGAGTATTTTTTGCTCTGGTAAATCTCTTGCATAGCTGGATTGATAATAGTGATTTTTGAATGAACAAAAAAGAACCAAATTCTAATAGATGATTTTGAAAGAACAAGTAAAACAAGGTTTCTTGTGGATGGGGGTGTCATTAGAAAGGAGAAACTTTTGACATTATCAACTGAGTTATTTTTCATCTGTATGTGATATAATTAGGGTCACTTACATATTGGTTCAAAAAAATAGCTATATTTACAAATTGGGTCACAATTTCTGCACAGAAGTATAATTTTTTCCTGCACAGAAGCATATTTTTTTCTGCACAGAAATATATTTATAATTTGTGTCAATTTTGCAAACCATTTTGTAATATTCCCATATAATTAAGATTTGATTTCATTAACCTCCAACCTACAAAATTAGAAAGTTCATCTAATAATTTTGTATATCTGGTTTTAACTAAGCCTGACTTTAAGTTATAAACTATGCAAATAAAAAATGTATTAAAAGTTTCGCAATCACTTCTATACAGGACTTTCAATGACTTGAGAAACACTATTTCTGAAGGAATATGCTACAGGGCGTCTATAACTCTAAACAACTAAGTACTTTCTTTTAACTTGGTCTTATAAACTCTTAATAGCTTAGAAGACTTAATGTTTGAAAATGTGAGGTTTATCATTTAGGCCAGAGTTCTTAGATTTCGGTTGAGCTTAATAAAACTACTGTAAGAAGGAATCTTATATTATAAGAATATCATGTATGCATACAATGCCTCAGTTTGATTTTGGGTTCCTTCAAGAGGAAATTTTAGCCAGCATTCATCTGATATTTAGTAGTTATCCACTATAAGGCCAAATGCATGTTTTAAGTTTCTTGAAAAAGGTAGAAGTTATGAATATATTATAATCATGCTTTAAATATAGTCTTTATCTTCCTTTTGTTGGTTCAAGATTATACACATGATATAAATATAATCCTATTTTCCTTCGGCTGGTTCCAGATGATACATATGTTATAAATATAATTCTATGTTCTTTCTCCTGAACATTCTGAAGATATGTCCTAATTTAATAACAAAAATCTAGAATTTGTACTTACAAGCTATAAAGGGGTTGTTGAAAGTAAAGTTTGGGTGCTCAGTCTTTGGTGATTATTGAGCAAGGTGTTGAATTCTGCTTATTCTAGATATTCCTAAAACATATGTAGTATCTCTAATCCTTGAGTTAGAACTTACTATGCTGAAGAATAGTGTGTGATTTTGAAAACATTAAATAGATTAGGATGACTATCTTTATGGTGGAGTGCATCCATGCTTTATAAAATAAAGAATGCATGCAGCTGGTTCGTGCGAAAAGTAGGAGTAATGGTGTTTTAATTAATGTCTTGTGGATTTTTTGTTTCTATAGATGCCCACTGCATATCAAAGAATTTTCTTGCTTGATAGTTTCTTTAGTAGAAAATTTATCCTTGCTCTTATTTAAGGAAGAGCCTCCTTGAATATTTTTCATAGGGACAGATTCTTCTGTCACGGTTTGCATGGAGAGGAGACTAAGAAAAAGAAAGAAATGGTGAAATTAGTTGTTACAATGAACAATATATAGATGTTATGCATTTAGGTTCTATTCTTATATAATTTGTCTATTGGTGTTGAAATAATATCAACGATATATTATAGATGGATGTTTAATTGAAGATGATGTTCAGAAACTATCATGCTTCTTCAAATTCTTCAGACCAAAAGCTTGTGCAGATTGAAAAATTCTACACACGTTGGACCATCCATTATTTTTCCCTGCAGTCTACACTACATTTAAGGTTATAGATAGACAAAATAATATTTAAGTTCTTTCTCCTTCTAAACAAGCAGCCAACAATTGTTAAAAAAAATGATGTACAAGGAACAAACATAAATTCTCTATAATTTGTATGACAAACCTAAAAAGGTGCATAAATACTGACTTTTATATAGTTTACTTACATCATAAATAAATTATTTTTGATAGATTATCTAATTGTGTTCCAAAAAAAGATGTTCAACATCAAGAATTTCTTGAGAATGATGGGTAATAAGAAAAAACAATAATATGTATAAATTCGTACATTTTGAGCATATGTTATTCTCATGTAAACATTGTGATCTCATCTATTCTGCAAGCATAATAAAGTTACTAATTTTAAAGATCTCATGTTTTTTCCAAACATATGTTACATTATCAGCATCTCTTCTTATTCTACTTGCATTTTTATATTGGTACTTAATGCATTTTTATATTGTTATTTAATTTTATAATTAATTTTTAGTTAGAATTATAATTGAATCAGGTGGGAATATGAGTGTCCGAAGTTCATAATTTACATTCAAACTGAAAGATAAAATGATTTATATTTTTTTGTGCATCTCTCTTTTTAAAAAATAAAATAAATACTTTTTAAGAGAAGAACAGTAAGCTGGATAATTTAGTTTAGTTCCTATGAAAAACTTGATTGTTGCTTGTGTGAGATGTAGTTGCATCTCTAAATTTTTTAAATTGTCAATTATATATTATTTGGATTTTTTTCAATTTACTATCCACAATACACAAATTAATAAAATAATATGGGTACCAAGTAAATCCATAAATATCTCTATGAAAGCATTAAAAAGTAAGGAAATTAATTTCAATTTTATTTCGAGTTAGTCGTACTCTAAATATACCATTAAAACATGTTTCACGAACATATTCAATTAAAGAAGAGTTCTATTATTTGGTATACTATGACCAAATAAAATTCAAAATATCACGTTTTATTTATAGAATGGACAAACTACTCAAGCTAAAATTTAAATAAATGTAATTAGATTATGCATACGCACGAGGGATACAAATGAAAATTCAAATTATAGATATTGATTTATTAACCGCACAAGGTTTATTTAGGTCCTTCAAGATGTAACACTCACAAGGGCAAAAAATACTGAAAGCAATAATAAATTGTAAAAGACAGTAATACGTAATTCAATCTTCTAGAGAGAAAATTTTCAATTTTTTTAGAACTGTATACAAAACATGAAAAAATAGTAATTAAGTTTCCACTTAGCAAACATCTTGAACGAAACTCACTGTTTCAAAATTATACGACAAAAAAAAAAAAAGTACACGTTCTCTTTCAAAGAAACGATGACAGAGATGCCAAATTTCAAAGTCACAAATGAGTATAACATGCAGTTACTATATAAGGTCAACTATGTACAAATTTTTTATTGAAAATTTTATATTTTGCTTGCCACAAATGACATTTGCTAACACACTTATATAATTACTATATTATATAGATTTATGTTGTAGTGCTTTGAAACCATTTTATGAAACTGATGTAGGAGATAACAAAAAATAATCAATGTGAATAAT
>JAPKLY010001471.1:0-43250 GCA_026898435.1 Prunella vulgaris | reverse complement strand
AGGCCTAAGTCAGGTCTTATGTGCATTCAGCACAGCCTGATAGGTTATTCAGCCCAGTATGTGTAACCTTTTTGCTTTGGACTTACATGAGTCAGATAAACTGACTCAAGGCCTAAGTCAGGTCTTATGTGCATTCAGCACAGCCTGATAGGTTACACTTACTCTTCACTGACTAAGTTCTGTCCTGAGCATGCTTAGTGTACTCAGTAGAAACATCAGTCAATGGCGTTCCGGATGGTGTTCAGGATGGATCTTCAGACTTCGGTCTTCAGCTTCAGTTCTGGCAATCTTCAGCAAGACTAACTCTGATCTTCTTCAGGGCGAGTTGCACTTCAGACTTCAGTAAAATGGGTCGACTCCAATCTCCTTCAGTCTTCAACACGTTTCCCTTGAACTGAATCCCTAACCTGACTATCCTGAACTAGACTATCCCGAACAACTGTACTTAGGCAAATTCATCAGGGGTTTTGGGATCTAATCAAAACATTCAAATTGTCCCAACATTCAGGATCGCCTCAGGAGAGGATTTAGGTCAGGACTCAGGGACTCCCCTCAGGACTTCACTCAGGAACGACTCTTAGGATTTCTCTCAGGGCATGACTTAGGGGAGTCCCTCAGGACTCACTCAGGGCAGCCTTTCAGGACTAATTTATTACAACAAACTTAAAATCACAATTTTCATTCACCCAATGTCGGAATTGGACGAGTAATATACCAAATCGAAACACTCTTCGAGGAACACAAATTCCAACACATTTAAGATCTCGCTAGTAATTATGTTAAATAAAAATGATTATTCCCATCAATTTGTAATTATTTTTGCATTTTTTTTGTTTCAAATTACTTTTTACACTTAAAATAAAAGACTCCAAATAAAATTCACTTTAGTATGTTGTAATACTACACATATTATCATTACCTTTCAACTCATATATAAATATAATTCAACTAATTTCCTTACTTTATACTCCCTCCGTCCCAGGAATACTTTCACACTTATTTTATTTAAACGTCTCAACTCTACTTTTACACATCCAAAAAGGAAACTCTTTGTAAACCAATAATTTCAACACCTATAAATAAATACATAAAAGAAGAGAAAAAATATTTTAAACATATTTTTATTAAAAAGATGCGGGTTACAACTCTCATGAATCTTGTGATTCCTATCTCCAAGGACATTAGTTTGATTTGTGGTACAGGGATCTTGACGACTTATTCCAGATTTGACCTACAATTTGGTATTTCTATAGTGGCTTGATTCAATCGAGCTTCTCTTCTTCTTCTTCGTAGGTTATTTTCTAAATCCGATTCAAAGGGTAATAAGTCTCCCCCTTGACTCCTTGTGTGCATGTACCTACAAAGAGACAAGTATCAAAACTTTAACACGATAGTACCAAAGTTAAAAAATAAAGATGCAACAACAACCCAACAACTAGCCGTCTCCCCAGCAACGGTGCCAAAAACTTGTTTGCCCAAATGGTGTAACACACAAGGGCACGTGATCGTAGCAGTAGCAGCAAGGTAACCAAGTTTATTTATCGAACACAGGGAGATGAGAGATTGAAAGGTATGATTGTTGTTCAAATTCAAAAACTCAAATACAACAACAAAAGTGGGTTGGTTCTATGTCTACTGTTTGCCTATTCGGTGTCTACATGCAAGTGTACACGATCGTTATAACGTTGCAGCAAGATTGACTAAGTTTTAATATATATCGAACTCAAAGGAGACGGGGATTTGTAAGGGAAGATTAATGTTCTTAATTCGAAAACACAAAGCAAGTAAAGGGGATAAGGTATCTATCGTCTACAAGTGCGTCAATCTAGTAAACTACATATCACCTTGATTCACAAAGTGAGCAAATGTGTGAGAGATGTGTTAGTGTACTATCCTATGTTTCATGTGGTGAAGTTTCACTTACTCATGCATGAGGTATTGTACAATCAAAGGGCAAGCCACTCAAACATGCAAAGGGTCTCCCTAAATGCACTTAAGAGTCTCTAATTGTCTTTCTAATACACTAAGGCAATTCTCATTATCTTAGGAATTTTAACAAACACCTAACATGCAATGGCCTAATAACAAGAAGATTTAGGAAAATAGCCCAACTCTCATTTGAGACTAAATCCTAAAGGCCCATATAATCAATTAAGCATATTAAGCATTCTTGCAAACCATCAAAGTAGAGAATTGATCATACAACATCTCAATGCACTCATAAGATCAACATATACACCCCACTACTCCATAGGAATCATACACAAACACACTAAGAGATTAGCCCATGGCTAATTGTGCAAACAAAATGGAAATTGAATTAACTACAATCATAATTGCGCAGGAATTCTAAAGAGTATACGAAATTTCACCTATTACAATTGGAATTGAAAAGATACAAGTTTACCTCTAGAAGCTAGAAATTAATCTAACAATGCAAATTGAAATTCAATCGGTAGGAATGTAGCTGGAGATATACTAAGTATGTTGGAGAAGACGGATCAACGATCCGTACGGTAGATCAAAAGTTATCACAGAAATCGTAAGTGGAAATCTAAGAACACCAATTTGGAAACTTCCAATAACTTCTCCTAATCTAGAGAGAGAATATGTTGATGTATGTGAATCTAAAATTCTAAGTGTCTCCCTTCGAAATCTGAGATGAAAGTATATATAGTACCCTTGGATTATTGATTAAGATGCCCTTCATTAAAACGTGCAAAAATACGAAAATAGCCCTGAAATTTTGGAATTCCGAAACTGGTGTCGATCGTGAACTGGAAGGCTGCCGATCGTGATCTGCAGCGAGTTCACGCGCTTTGTCCAACTGCCGAACCACAACTGTACTCCTGTCGATTGCGATTGCGCGTGAGGTTGCGTGCACCGTTGTCTGCTGATCCAGAATAAATCCGCGCGATCCGTGTTGACGTGCTGCCGATCCAAGGCGACGTCCTGCCGATCCCACTCCTTAACTCGGGTCATGCTCGACTCTTCTCATTTTCGTCATATCTTGAGTTCTAGGACTCCGATTGACTCGATTCTTCTTTCGTTCTGACCCTCTATTCAAGCTCTTCGACATGGAACATTAATTTCTTCATTTGGCCAAACTCCAGATTTCTGGACTTTTCTCGATCTTGCTCGTTTCCTCCCTTATTTTGCTCGTTTTTATCTATAAACACAACTTTCTAGCCAAAAAGGGTTAATAGCATAATATATACCATATTAGGGTCAAATATGAACTTAAGCACACCAAAAACATATAGAAATGAATACAAAAACATGCAATTATGACCCTAATCACACCCCCAAACTAGATTGTTGCTCGTCTTCAAGCAACAAAGCGATAAGATAGGGGAATAATTGTATGTATTAAGCGTTAAGCTCAAGATCAATGCCATAGAATCATCACTCAATATCTAGCAATCTAAAATACAATATCATCCAAATAACTATCGAAATCAAATCAATAAACATATTATCAAGTCAATGAATCATAATCCTCTCAAGATAAGTGTTTCGCTCAACCCTCAAGTGTTTATGCTTTCTCGTACCTTACACAATATGAAAATACTACCATAAGCTTGGCTCAAGTCTCAATTTTCCACCACTTGAAATGACAAATAAGTCACACATCATTGAGGACTTTTTAAAGGTTGTAGTGTTGGCTCTTTGGCAGGGAAGGATCATTTGGAAAGTGACTAAGTATGATTAGTAAAGCATAGAAGGAATCATCATGTAGATCATCTCTTTATACAAATAGCAATCTCATCTTCATGCTTTTTTTCAAAATCACAATTCTAAACATTAATCTTCCCTTTGCAAGATTGTGAACATACTCACAACACTTTGGTCAAACTTGACCAATTTTTCATGAAAAGTCAACCTTTTTCTTTAAAGCTCTTTTAGCACTTGCCCTTGCACATTTTTGCATCAATCCTTGCATATTTGAATATCTTCCCACCTTGGCCATCCATTTCTTCATCATATCACCAATCTTCCTTCCTTCTTTTCACTCTACTAATCATAAGGACAAGAGAGTTCCAAAAAGGAAGGAAAATGGCTTAAAGTGTGGTTAGCCAAAGGAAAAGTCAATAGGCACAAAATGGTAAGCAATGGATATTAATATCAAGGTAGGCTCATAGGGCAAAGTAGCTCAATATAAAGCCAAAAGATGGCCTCAAATCATATCATGTGAAATCAATGTCTAATGTAGCCTCAAACAAGACTCAAGCCAAGTTCTAGAGTATACACATGTGTGGAACTCACATCAAAGAAAATCATCCGTTCAAGATTGAAACGGGCATAATTGGCTCAAAACTCACGGGTATAGGGTGATCATGACTCATATCATATAAAAAAATGCCCATATCATCAAAATCTCAAGGATTATGAAATCAAAAGTATCAAAGATCAACAAGAATTAAGCAATAATTCCACTACACTAATCACGACTTTCAACTCATTCACACAATGATAAAAATATCTTATGCATTCACTACTAAAAAATAAGCAACAAAAAGCCAAAAATACAAGCAAAACAAGAGCTCATCAACACACTAAGCATCAAAGCCTATGAATATTTCCACAAATAATAGCATTGTCATGAGAATGACAAAACGATCACACCCCCCAAACTTTTTTGGACCATAAGTCTAAAAAGTTTGGCAAAAGAGTGGAGACATGAATCATGCAATGCACAATAAGGCACAATACACAATCAATCATCAAAAATCCAAAGCAAAATATCAAACATCATCAATACGCAATATCACCCCAAAAACCTACAAATTGTAGCAATCAATAAAAATCTCAATTCACTACAAAATAAATAAAACTACGAAATCATTGGAATGGAACAAGATAGGGATAATAGAGTGCTACCCATCCTTATGAAGTTAGATTGAAATCATCACTTCACGAAGGAGGATAATGCGGATGAGGAAAGTAGCCCTCTCCAATGTGCCAATTCATCATTGCACGCTGGGCTTCAAGGATCTTTTCCATATTGTGGGACATAGTGTTCACATTCCTGTTAATAGAGTCCACCGTGTTGTTGAGAAGATGATAGCTATCAGTCAACCTTGTCATGTCCGATCGAAGAAAGGAATAGTCATTCCTAAGATCATCCACGTCGGTCCTCAACGACCTTACCTCATAGCCCCACTCATTATAAGTCAATCCTTCAAACACATGTCCACCACCTTGATTATAATACTCCTCTTGCATCGGCTCATGTCCTTCTTCTTGCTCATTTCCTTAGGGTTGGGAGCTTGATTCACCCTTCTATCTCTTGAACGTCCTTCGATTAAATTCCTCCTTTGTTTGCAACTGCAGAGGGGAGCTAAGCAACAAATTCTCCTCATTCGTCACTGTAATGAGGTCATAGTCAAGTAGAGGGAAGAGGTCTTTTGAGTTTGTCGCTATGACTCAAATGACATTTCCCCCCTTCTTGAAAATCTTTGTGTTAATCAAGAAGGTCAAATCAACACGCTCGGGGTCAATTGCCACTCTATTCGTTGTTGGACTTACCTTTTGCAACATGAAAGTGACTAATCCACCATAACAACAATTTGTCCTTGTGACTTGGTGGCTGAGATTCTTCAAAAGATAAGCACCAAAATTAGCTCTTTTGACGTCAACATTGAGTGGAGAATAAACAACTCTTCACCCCAAACTCTACTCCCTTCGATTCTAGCAAAAGCAGTGTTTGCTAGCACCTTATGCACATAAATCAAGATAAGATTTGCAAGGTGAGATGCTCTAGAGCTTTGGGCTACATACTCTCCTCCAACTTTGGTAATCAAGTTCCATGTTTCTTGGGCTCGTGTGAATCTCTCCCACGAATAGAAATTATTCCTAGGCACCTTCTCCGCACAACCAAAGATTCGCTTGACTTGATCAGTTGTTAAAACAAAGTCCTCATTTTTAAAACGAAACCTTGCCTTGGTAGGAATTCCATCAACCTCCACCACTACTAATGTGCTAAAGAATTCGATGCATGCCGATTCGGAATACCCATAAACTCCATGGAGAGTAGACCCTTCCAACCAATCCTTTCAAACAACTCTTCGACATCTTCACCAAAGTTGTAAAGTGTAATTGTTAATGAAATCTCCGCAACGGAAGCGTTTATGTGGCTAACGAGTGTGATTTCACTAACAATCGATCAAGAACAGTTAAATGGAATTGCAAATTGCTTGATTACGTGAAGATTTCGATAAAGCCTCGCTGAGGCTAAGAAAACTTGTATTATTATGAAAATGGTGTCCTATTTATAGGGAAATACATAAGCAGGTGGTGGCATACGCTTTGCCACGCTTATTCTGAAGCTTACACGTGTCCCTAACCGCCTAAACAAGATAATTATACAAGAAAATTGGCTGAAAATGATGAAAATGTAATCTGGGCGATCTTCTTCAAATCAGGCGAGCAGCACTTCAACCCTGGCGACCAGCACCTTGGGCGAGCAGGTGAGCTGCTCGCCAGTTATGAGATTTACAAGGCCTGCTCGCCTATTATGAGCAAATAGGCGAGCAGGTGGGCTAGGCAGGGGGTTGGGCGAGCAGGTGAGCTGCTCGCCCCTTCCTCTTTGTACTGCTGCTCGGCAATTTCTTGATTATTTGATGATTATTCTTTTCTCGTATTGATCTTCTTAAACTTTGCCCTTAATCATCATGTTTGATTAGTTGTTTTGGGACATGTCATCCGGTATTCCACTGATTACTTCCTTAATCATCTGGATTAGATTATTGCATCAACAGTTGCCCCCTAGCTTGATGTTTGTTTGAATCTTCAAGAGAAAAACAATCATCAAGGTATTTGGGTTATTCCTAAAGTTTAATCGTAGTACAGAAGTAATCAAGGATTCTTCGTAGCCTGCAAACATTTGGAATACGGATATAGTGAGAAAACCCCCGTGGCCTCGTTAAAAACCTAGCCATAAATCACCATTGTGGATAAACCGGTCATACGAAAAAAGAGATACCAGGGTGTATCCTCATATATCCATGTCCCAAATGATGTAAAACACTAAAAAATGGGTTAGTGCATCCTCGTATTGCCAAGATTGGCGATCAGCAGCTTGTTTTGATGTATGCGAACATGGACGAGCAGCTCACTAGGTGAGCTGCTCGCCTGTAGGTGGCGACTAGCAGGTACGGCGAGCAGTTAAGCTGCTCGCCTATATCAGCGGGATTTGGGGCGCGGAATACGAAGCGTATTTCCCTAGTTTTGCGTGCCACTTCCTTACTTTATAATTTTGCGCTTTGGTCCTCGAGAAATTGCAATTAAGGGCCCGTCCCTTATCTATAAATACTCAAATCAGAACCCTCATTCCTTTCTTTCGTCTACCTTAAGTTTCCTACAATTTCGAACGAACTCCGGCGAATCTTCAGAGAAAGGTAGTGAACTCATTCGTCATCACTCTTCATCTCTTCTTTTATTTTCTTTGTTTCTTGGCTTCTTTCCTTCGGTTATGTCCGATTAGAAATCAGTTTTGGGGAGAAATTCGTCGTTGGAAATCCATAGGGGTTTAGGTGTTCTTCGTCGGAATTGGAATCCGGATTGAGTTAGTTGTGATTTTGAGTATTGCTTGTTGCTTTTGACCGATTGTGCATTTGGATTTCTGATTTCGGAGTTTTGCACCGGAAAAAATGGCTTCGCCATCATCACCACCGTCACCTGGTGGTTCGGTATTGCGAAACTCGGAAAAACGCCCGATAGTGGAATCTCCAATCCAAGATTTGTGGGATTACTCCAATTTGGCACGAAACAGGGGCACAGGGAGCGTAGAAATCGAAGTGGAGTCCTGGGAACACGATCGGGCCATTCAAGAGAGAAGGCGAGTAGGTGCAGTCGCTCGCCAGGGGGTTTCAACTGCTTCTCGCCTGGATGCTCCAACTGCTGCTCGCCTGGACGTTGAAGGAGTTGCTCGCCAGGATAGGCGAGCAGGTGCAGCTGCTAGCCTGGATATTCAAAGCGCTGCTCGCCTGGCACCTGAAGGAGCTGCTCGCCTACCTAGGTGAGTAGGTGAAGCTGTTCGCCGGGTTAAACAAAGAGCTGCTCGCTCCAGGCGAACAGGTGCAACTGGTCGCCCACAACCTTCAGATAGGGATTTGCGAGCGGCTCGTCGTGTACAAATTGCTCAACATAGACGATCGGCTTCTCCTCCGCCTGCTAGGAGAAGATTATTATTAGCAGACGAGGACATTGAAGAGGAAACTGATCCGGATGTTCACTCAGTTGTTCATGAAGTTTTCGGGACCAGTTCTGCATCTCCTAATAGCGAAGTTGTTCGTGAGGTCTCTGGGGCTCGGGATCAGTCCGACGAGGTTCCTGAAGCGATTAACCCTGGCGAGGGCGATGCGGGCTCTGACCTTGGAGAGGATTTCGAGCGAGTTCCCGGGCCGAGCCAACAGGAGATCTGGGACGATTTGACTCATATTTACCAACCTTCTGAGCAGCTGTCTGAGCACACGATTCCAGAGGGAGTTGCACAGGAGATGAGTTGGGTGGTGTATCTGGATCGGTACCGGGATCAGTTTATTTGACCTTGAATTCTCCCGGTTTCTTATAAGAAAACGGTATACGCCGCCACCACTCATCGAAGTCTGTTGACAGAGGACGACTTAACTGCTCTCCGGGATGAGTATAAGATCCCGCTTGACATTCACATGTATGTTCCTCGTGACTGCGAACGTGCTGATCGGCCACCACCGGGGTGTACTGCACTAAATATTGATATCCTCGAGGCCGGATTTCCACTTCCGCTGCATCCGGTGATTGGCCAATTTTTTATGGATATCAACCTAGCAATTACCCAGATTACACCTAATGGATGGAATAATCTGCTAGGTTTCTTGACTGTGATGGGATTGGATGGATATCCCAATCGCTTGACGGCCTCGGAGATTCATTATGCCATGATGATCTCGGTCAGCGGCGACGATGGATATGGCTATTATTATGTGAAGGCCCGGGCAGGAATGAAGATTGTGGAGTTGCTTCCAAATAAAGTGAAACGGTGGAGGGATCAGTTTTTCTTTATTGGCGCGCCTCCATATCTTATACTGGCTCCAGAGAGAATTAGGACTCCGGAAGAATACGGAGAATTGAGACGTCGTACGTGTCATTCTCCATGAGTCTTTCATTCTGGAATTCACTAATGTAAACTTTACTTCTTTGCAGGTCCGAGGCTTCCGAAGTGGGGACCGAAGGGTGTTTCTGATTTGTTCCTCTACGAGCTTTCCAACGCTGCTTATTGCCGTGAGCCATATCGGACGGTGAAACATTTGTCAAGCGAGCACTGCAGACGTGTAGCCGGTTTAATCACTAGTCCGCATCACCTCGCTGCTCAAGCTCCACTTCCAGAAGGTTGATACCGTCTGCTCGTTACCATTTCCTTGATCCGTTCATTGTTTTAATAATAAGTTTTTTGTGATAGATCAAGGAGTTACGGTGGTGATTCCTCCAGAGTTTCATGCTTTTTGCCACCGAGTTTGAGATCTTGACTCCGGATTGAATAGGCGCGCAATGGATCCTCCAGCGATATTGCTTAGGCTACGAAGGAGGATGGGAACCAAGCCTTCGGTGCAACAGCCAGTTGCGCCACCTCCTGCTGCCCCTGCTGCTTATCCACCAGCTCGGAAGAGCCCACCTAAGAAGCCCTCCAAGCAGTCCAGGAAAGGGGGTAGTTCTTCCACTGGTCGTGAAGAGGATGCCGATCGGAGAAGAAGAAAAGTAAGACTGCCGCGCCCGCCAGATCTGATCGCCCCCCTATCGATCCTCGATCTGAGGGCTCTCGCTATCAACCTCCACTCTCTTCCCGCGAGCCAGGCTTCCACCGAGATGACTCCTATCTCGGATGGGACCTGGAAATTCGAGATTCGTAAGTTCTTATTCTTCCTCACCACTTTGCATTCAAAGTATCATTTTACTCATGCGATCGTTATTCTTTTCAGTTATCATCCAAGTGATCATCCTTTTCGCTGCGATGCACTTCATCAGACTGCTTGCTCTAAGGTGCCAGGGTATACAGGCGATATTCCTGATCAGGACGTTCAAAGGGCCACCAAGTTCGTTGCTCAGTCTTGGAGCAGAACAAGCGACCGCGTGGTCCGTCAACAAGACGTGAGTGATAACTTGCTCCTGGGTAGGATGCTTGCCAGTTCCGTTGCCATCACAATCCAACGGGCCCTAGATCAGGTACTTGATCTCAAAAGAGAAAATCGCCAAGCCGAGGATGAGCGGAAAGACGATAAAAAAGTTCTGAAGGCAAAAGATGATGAGTTGGCTCGAGCAGAACTCAAGATCAAGAGCACATTGGAGTCAGAGAACAATGCTCTTCAGAACGTTAAGAAGCTCCAGTATAGCAACCGGAACCTCGATGAGCAATTGACTGCAGCTACTGAAGGCATTGCTCGTCTCAAGGCTAAGAATGCTGACGCAAACCAGAAGTATCATGATGCTCTGGATTAGGTCTTGGGGCTGGAGAAAGAGAAGGCTGCGCTTCAGAACACGATGGAGTGCATGTATCCCGAAGAGGAATTTTTGGAACAGACGGGTGAAGCAGCTAATTTTGGATATGTCTGCGCATATTCTGAGAGCATCCGAGCGATCCGCGCTGTTGAGAAAGTGGGGTCGGAGATATCAGAAATGATGATGAAGAAATTGTCTGACTTTCTCCGTGCCAATCCGCCTGCCAAGTCGCAACCTCTTCCGCTAGCTGATTTAGTTGAATTGGGACTTGACTTGGGATTTTTGGGAAACGGGTACACCATTTAGTGGCCTCAACTGCGATCACAATCCGCTCCCGACGCTCCCATAACTGCTGCCGTTGCCAGGACTTCTGCTACCGCTCGAGAGTCTGTCAACGTTGCTGAAGCCTCTCCTGAAGAAGGTTGTCAGGATAGAGAGAATGAGATAGCCATGTCTTATATCCAGACTCCTCCTGGTGTCCTATCTATTTTGGACATCAGTTTTGCTCTTGCACTTTTGTTTCTTGTTGCATCTTTACTTTTCTTTTTTCATTTTCAGAATGTTGCTCGAACTTTCTATCTTTTGCTGTACTTCTTTTTGCTTCAATGAAGGATGTTTTTTGAACCTACTCATTTGTTTTAGTGAACTCTTATGAAATGCTATTTCTGTCTACTGTTACATATCGCCTTTTGCGTCTGTTGGGTCTTTAAGTCGTTTCGCTTCGCCTCTCTCTGGGCACGAGATGAATAAGACACTCACGCGGAAATGGGCAATCAGGAAGCGTTCACTTTGTCCTCAGGAGCGTACCTGCGTCCCTCTGGTGGACATAAATCGCAGTCCCGGTATTACCGGGTGCATCTACTCTGCTATCCTCCGGATCGTACGCAACGTCCTCTGGAGGGGCATCTCTGATGCACACTCAGGTCCCTCTGTGAGTGGTCTCTCGGGGTTCTCACGCTCGGTTCTTATTCGGGAGTGATTAGGTGTTTCAACGCCATTACCCAAAGAAGAGCGTTGGTATGCTTGTGCTCTCTCTAGTGCTGGACGAACAGGCATCGTACAATGCCATTTTGTCTCTGCACAAAGAGCGTGCTCGACCAGCAGAGCCGGGGCTCTAACTGGAGTGCATTTTGACCCTCTTTAGCCACTTATGAGTTAGGCAATTTCAGCTAGACTGCGAACTTCTCAACAAAAGCCCGTCTATAGCATTTATAATCTGTTCTGAAACAAAATGTACATTTACATCTTCTATCGACTAAATTTCTCCTATTGATAGAACTTTTTCAAGTGAGTAGCATTCCACGTGTACGAAGATGGTACCCTGTCCATGTCTTCCAACTCGCAAGTCTTATTCGACCAACTTCGCGAAATTTGAAATGGTCCTTCCCAGCCTGGTCCAAAAGTTCCGGATGGAGTGGATAGAATCTTTCGCAGGACCAGATCTCCTTCTTGGAAGCTTCTGACCTTGACTCGTGAATTGTAATACCGGGTAGCGCATTGTTTGTACGCTGTATTGCGCACTTCTGCCGCCGTCCGCTTCTCTTCCAGGAAATCTTTTTCGATCGCAACGACTTCATCATTCTCTTTCTCATCGTACATACGAACCCGCCATGTTGGATTCTGTAGTTCCACTGGTACCATTGCTTCGACGCCGTAGGCCATTGCGAATGGAGTTTCGCTTTTGCTTGTCCTGAATGACGTACGGTATGACCACAACACTTCCGGGAGTTCTTCTGACCAGCTTCCTTTTTTCTCTGTCAGGTGAAGTTTCAATGTCTGCTTGATGATTTTGTTAATAGCTTCGACCTGGCCGTTGGACTATGGATGATATGGGGTCAAGTAATACTTCTTGATTCCCCAAGTATTACAGAACTCTCGGATTTTCTTCCCGTCAAATTGTGGCCCATTATCAGTTACAATTGATCGAGGTAAACCGAATCTGCAAATCAAGTTTTTCCAGATAAAGTTGATCATTTTTTCCTGAGTGACTGTCACCAGCGATTCGGCTTCGGCCCACTTGGTGAAGTAATCCACGGCAACCACTGCGAACCTCACTCTTCCTTTCCCGGGTGGGAATGATCCGATGATGTCGATACCCCACTTGGCGAATGGCCAAGGACCGTAGACAGCTTTCATCTCTTGTGGAGGAATATGAATGTTGGGGGGCGAACATTTGGCATTTGTGACATTTCTTCGCAAATGAGATGGCGTCTTCTTTCAGAGTAGGCCAATAATATCCTTGCCTCATGGTTTTGTGCGCCAGTGCTCGTCCTGCAACATGACTTCCGCATATTCCCTCATGGATTTCGTCGAGGATTTCCCATCCCTGCTTCCGAGAAACGCATTTGAGTAGGGTAATATCCTTGCCTCATGGTTTTGTGCGCCAGTGCTCGTCCTGCAACATGACTTCCACATATTCCCTCGTGGATTTCGTCGAGGATTTCCTATCCTTGCTTCCGAGAAACGCATTTGAGTAGGGGTGATGAAAATCCTCTCTTATACAAATGTTCGTCGATCAATACGTAACGTGCTGCTTGCTTGACCAGGCGAACCGCCGCCGAAGGATCTTTGGGCCATTCTCCTGTTGTCAGATACTTCCTCAGATCTTTCCTTCAGTCGTCATCTTCCTCCTCCATCTCCTGCCCCCCATTTAACATTTGATTTATCTGATAATCAAAGGTTGAAGGATTATCGAGTTTGGTGATGACGACTTCCGTTATCTCTGTTGCCCCCTGGCTGGATGCTAATCGGGCTAAGGCATCTGCTTGAGTGTTCTCGAGTTGAGGTATCTGTTCAATGTATGCTTGCTGAAACATTGATATCAGGTGAGCCACTATCTTCTGGTATAAAATCATGTGTTCGTCTTTGGCTTCGAATTCTCCTCGAACTTGAGAAATGATGAGTTGTGAATCGCCAAAAATCTGTACTCTCTTAACTCCGATAGCCAATGCAAGTCTGAGTCCGGCAATCAATGCTTCGTACTCAGCTTCATTGTTGGTTGCCAGGAAAGCAAATCTTATCGCTGACGTGAACACCTATTGGTCAGGGCCTATTAACACCACACCTGCCCCCGATGCCAAGTTGGTAGATGAACCGTCTACGTACAGGTGCCACGGATGTTCAAGATCTCTCATCAGTTCCGATGGATAGGTCAGCTCTACAATGAAATCAGCCAGAGCTTTTCCTTTTATCGTCTTTCTTGTTGCGTACGTGATGCTAAATTGGCTGATTTCCAATGACCATTTCAGCAATCTTCCCGCTGTATCAGGGCGATGTAGAATTTGCCGTAGAGGGAATGTTGTAAGTACTTCTACTTGGTGGTCGTAGAAGTACGGTCGCAACTTGCGCGTGCTCATGACCAATGCGTATGCCAGTTTCTCCGTTAGAGAATACCTGACTTTGGCTTCATGTAGAGCCTGACTGACGTAGTAGATCGGGGAATGGAACTTGCCTTCGGCGTGCACAAGCACCAAACTTATTGCTACCTCTGACGCCGCGAGGTAGAGGTAGAGCTTTTCACCCGGAACTGGTTTAGACAAAATTTGTGTATTGCCCAGATACTCTTTGATTTCTTCAAACTCTCTCTGGCAATCTCTCGTCCACACAAAATTATTTTCCTTCTTCTTCATGGCTTCAAAGAATGGCCGACATTTATCTCCAGAACGCGAGATAAAATGATTCAACGCTGCCAAACATCTTGTAAGACGTTGAACCTTTCAGACTGAATCAGGAGGCTTCATATAGATTATGACTTTGACTTTAGTTGGATTAACCTCGATTCCGCGCTGACTGACCAGATGTCCCAGGAACTTTCCCGAATGAATTCTGAAACTGCTTTTCTTCGGGTTAAGCTTCAGGTTGTAATCGCGGAGTATTTGGAATGTTTGTGAAAGGTGTTCAAGATGGTCTTCCTTGTGCAAGCTCTTTATGACAATATCATCCACGTAGACTTCAATTGAGCGGTCGATATGCTCGTCAAACATCTTGTTCACCAATCGTTGATAGGTGGCTCGAGCGTTGATCAAGCCGAATGGCATCCTATCCCAACAATAAAGGTTTTTGTTGGTATAGAATGCGGTATGCTCCTGATCGTCAGGGTGTAGCGCAATCTGGTGATATCCCGCAAATGCATCCATGAAAGTCATGAGTTCGTGCCCTGCTGTGTTATCAACCAGATGATCAATGTGAGGGAGTGGAAAGTTATCCTTTGGGCAGGCGTCATTCTGATTAGTAAAGTCGATGCAGAGTCTCCATGTGCCATTGGGTTTACGAACCAGGACGGGGTTCGCAACCCATTGTGGGCACAAGGCTTCGGGTATCAACTTGCTGTCCAGTAGCTTCTTGACCTCCGTTGTCAACGCCTCATACTTGTCAGGCCTAAATTTTTGTCACTTTTGGCAAATCGGTCGGCGTGCTGGATCAATATTAAGTCGTTGACAGGCATGTTTGGTAGGAATACCTGTCATATCTGAATGAGACCATGCAAAAATGTCCAAGTTATTTTTCAAGAAAGTTATCATTCTTGTTATGTATGGCTCCTGCAGTTCAGATCCGATGAAGAGTTCTAGATCTTCTTTATCTGGATAAGCTTGGATAAATGTTAACTCTTCCATCGGTGTGGCCCATTTTCACTTCTCTTTCCACCTCGGATCTAGTATGGGTCCGTCCACGTTTAGTTCATCTTCAATCTCCATCGGTTCACTTTCAAGTCTAGGTTCAAAATCTTGACTGAGTAGGCATTCATCTGGGTGTACGCCCTTGAAATGCCTTTCAGTCTCTGATTCCCCTAAGACCTGCGTGGTTGGATCTTGTGCATTTTCGGGTATGAGTCTAGGTTCGGCATCTCGGTGGAATAGGCATTCATTTGGGCGTTCACCCTAGAAATGCCTTTCCGCCTCCGATTCCCCTAGGACTTGTACCATAGGAATTGGAGCACTCTCTGATACTTGAACTGGGTCATCGACCTCCATTGGTTCTGCTCCCGCTTGGGAAGCGTTCAATGTCTCTGGTTCCAGTTCAGTGTTTGGGGGAGGACTCTCGATTATGTGTATAGGAGTGACCGATGGCACGTTCTGAAGTAGACATTCTTGGGCTTTCTTCTGATCGCCCTTTATTGTGCCAGCTCCGTTTGGTGTCGGGAATTTTATACAGTAGTAGTAAGTCGAACAGACAGCTTTAAATTCATGTAAAAAGGGTCGACCAAGGAACCCATTATAGGAGGATGACTGGTCTACAACGAGAAAGTCTACTTGTCTCGTCATCCTCCTATTGGGGTCGTCGACTGATACAAGTTCAACAGATAAAAGTATAGTGCCTAGGGGAATAGTAACTGCATCCCCGAGTCCTATAATTCTGTGATTACAAGGCTCAATATAGGATTCGTAGTCCCCTATTTGTTCGTATATGCTCCAGTATCGACCAGCAACCTGTGAACTCGTGTATTCATGATGTTTGCGCTAATGACCAGGGAATCATTGTGTGGGGTCATGATTCCTTCGAAGTCCTTCTGTGAAAAAGTCAGTTCTGCAGTGGGCTTGGTAAAGGGTCCTATCTCGGTCTCCTTGATCTGGTCGATAGCGCGCAATTTTGCCTTCTTCTGCCTCTTCGACGGAGGTGGCCTTCCAACTGTACAGCCTCCGGCTCGGCCAACCTCAGGCTCCAAAACGTAAACATCCCGCACTGGACCTGGCGGGGGAAGTAGGGCTTGCTGTTCCTGCCGGCGTCTCGGTACGACTCCTTCTTCGTTCTCATTCTGGTTCTCATTGTCTTCTCCATTTGCCCTTCGATCGGGCTCACGTGGTCTCTTTCCAGGGGCTCGCTTCCCAAATTCTGACAACTTGCCTTCTTCGTAAAACCTCCACAACTATTTCAGGAGATCTTGACACTCGCTTGTAAAATGTCCCATCGCCTGATGATAGGCGCAGTACTTGTTTCTATTCGTTCTCCACGGATCCACCTTGAGCTTTTTTGCCGGTGGCAACTCTCCAGTTCTCTTGACCGCATTGAAAAGTTGGTCAATGGACACAGTCATCACCTGGTTTAGCTTTTCCGCCAACTCGGTTCCTTCGAATGACTTCAAGTTTCTAGGGGTTCGCTACCTTCCCCCACTTCCCCTGACCGGGGACGTCGCCTTCGGTGCTTCCTTAACCTCTCCCATGGAATTCTTCAGGGCTTCTTGCATGGCCACATATATCCCGGCCCTTCTCTGAAACTCCGCATAAGTTGTCGGACACGCTAGCTGCATCTCTTTCCATAAATCTGATCCTTTCTTCAATCCTGCCATTGCGGTAATCACCTTGGTATCTTCGCTGACTGGCTCTCCCTCTAGCAAAATCTTGTCAAACCATTCGAGGAATTCTTGATCAGATTCCTCCAGTTCCTGGGCAAGATTTGCCAGTCGATGCTTCTGCGTAAAATAGGACGCTGCCCCAGACAAGTGCAATAAAAACTCTCAGCTTAACTGCATGAAAGAAGTGATCGATGCAGGGGGCATCGCGGTGAACCATCGGTGTGCATGATCTCCAAGTGTAAGAGGAAAGTTCCTACACTGGGTCGCATCAGATGCTCCCATAGAAATCATGTAATCTGTAAACTTGGACACGTGCACCTTCGGATCTGACGTTCCATCATACAGATTAGAAGTCAGGAACAGAATCTTCGGCTGAACATGCGCTGAAAGTATTGCTGCTGACAGGGGTGAAACTGGGATCTGTATTGCCAGGTTGCTCTCTGGGCGTAATGAGACTTTAACCTGAAGGTCTTCAATGACCTTCTTCATTGATTGTAAGATTTCATCCGAGGCCTCCGCACCTCGTTCCTCTCGCTCTTGGCGAGGGGAGCCGGACATCCGGTCACTCTGGTGCGACCTCGCTGGAATCATACTTGTCTTGCGTATGCCTTCAGGGCCAAGTCTTTCTGCCGCCGGCCAGCGTAGTCTTTCTTGGATTGTATGCTGTCTTCCCTGATCTGGATCAGGCATTCTACTGGGTCTCCCTCGATCTACCTCTGGTACACCATCAGGTCTCCTTTGGTCTACTTCTGGAACTCTACTAGGGGGTCGATAGGTCGTCACAGATGGGCCCTGTGACCTGTATTCCCATCGTTCAACAGGTCTACTTTGCGGGGTTCCTTGACTTGACTCATCCATCACACTCCGCGCTCTTCCTCTTCGTGGCCCAAATGATCCGCTCCTTGTGGGCCTAGACGATCCTCCATTCTTGGCCCCAATCGGTCGGTCACCTTCTGCTTCCCACGCTCCTAACACCTTCTTCTCTGTTCACTGTCAGTTTCGGTCTCTAGTAAATGCTGATCGACCTGTTGAAGAATGAGCCTCTGATCAGGTTGAGTACCAGACGGACAGGCTGCACCTTGTTGCTGCTCCTTTAGCACTCTGCAAAGAGCCGTCACACGTGAAATGTCTTCTGGGTTCTGCAGGAATGGGAGTAATTCAGATAACCCCTGCATATAGTTCTGTCTGACTTGAGCTGCCGGGAGTCCAGTTGGTTCAGCTTATTGTCGAGTTCCTGCGACACCTTGAACTGCTGTAGAATGTTCAGGTGCCGGGGTTCTCTGATTGGGCTGGTCATTATTCCTCCCATGAGATGTCATCCTTGGTTGTGAAACTTCCCTCGACATTTTACGTAATGTCAACTCCTTTCTATGAAGCAGTTTAAGTTATTGTGCAGCTGGATACACAAATAGGCGAGCAGCTGAAACAGGCGACCAGCAGTTCTGGCGAACAGCTGAGCTGGTGGGCAAGCCGAGCAGGTGAAACAGGCGACCAGGTGAGAGCAGGCGATCAGGTGAAGAAATAGGCAACCAGGTGGGCAATCAGGCGACCGGGTGGATTTTCTTCAGCCTACAAGCGAACCGCTTGTGCTCCTTCAAACCTTCAAGCGAGCAGGTG
The DNA here is from genome assembly GCA_026898435.1 of Prunella vulgaris. Taxonomy (NCBI): domain Eukaryota; kingdom Viridiplantae; phylum Streptophyta; class Magnoliopsida; order Lamiales; family Lamiaceae; genus Prunella; species Prunella vulgaris. The sequence continues at coordinate 24,868 of JAPKLY010001471.1, read as the reverse complement.
TGTATCTTCAAGTATTCAAGTGAGCAGGTGTGTATCTTCAAGTGAGCAGGTGGTGAATCTTCATCACAAACCCAAATTTTGCAGTTTCCAGCCCATAATTCAACAAAATCCAGTAATCGGAGGTTCAGAACCCCTTCCTCTAGTGCCAAATTGTTAATGAAATCTCCGTAACGGAAGCGTTTATGTGGCTAACGAGTGCGATTTCACTAACAATCGATCAAGAGCAGTTAAATGGAACTGAAAATTGCTTGATTACGTGAAGATTTCGGCAGAGCTTCGCTGAGGCTACGAAAACTTGTATTATTATGAAAATGGTGGCCTATTATAGGCAAATATATAAGCAGGTGGTGGCACACGCTTTGCCACGCTTATTCTGAAGCTTACACATGTCCCTAACCGCCTAAACAAGATAATTACACAAGAAAATTGGCTGAAAATGTAATCTGGGCGATCTTCTTCAAATCAGGCGAGTAGCACTTCAACCCTGGCGACCAGCACCTTGGGCGAGCAGGTGAGCTGCTCGCCAGTTATGAGATTTACAAGGCCTGCTCGCCTATTATGAGCAAATAGGCGAGCAAGTGGGCTAGGCAGGGGGTTGGGCGAGCAGGTGAGTTGCTCGCCCCTTCCTCTTTGCACTGCTACTCGGCCATTTCTTGCTTGTTTGACGATTATTCTTTTCTCGTATTGATCTTCTTGAACTTTGTCCTTAATCATCATGTTTGATTAGTTGTTTTGGGACACGTCATCCGGTATTCCACTGATTACTTCCTTAATCATCTGGATTAGATTATTGCAGCAACAGTAGTGGTTCTCTTATCATAGTACTTTCCCGTATAAAACTCTACCTCCTTCACTTTTGCAAACAATTTGAAATACGTATCATTATCCCCGAAGAAGAGTTCATGGTTGGATGGCTTATCTCCACACTTTGTTTGACATGCTTCCTCTAAAGTGGGATCATTCCACTTTTCGCTTTCCTTGGAACTTGATTCTTTTCCTTTCCCTTTCTTAACCATTCCTACAAAATTCCGTATATAAATCAACCAAATATAAGATATGCGTAGAGTGGGATTTTCAAGATAGGAACATAAACCAAAATATATTCATGCCAATATACTCATTACTTCAACAAGCCTATTCCGATTGAAAACAAAGGGTGATAACTAAAAATTCAGGAATTGGTCATTCAAAACAATAGTTATGCCAATTTCATTCATCAATGAGTCCTCAAGTAAGCAAACATATAGGTGAATAAACATCATGAACTCATCCTATTATCAATATATCCTTAACTCCAAACAATGAGCACAACATTATCATGAAAATCAAATTTTTGGCCCAAATTCCTGAAAATTCGTAAATATGCCTACACCCAAAATTTTAATCTTCAATTAAGTCCAAAATACACAAAATTGGCATGCAATTGAATTCCTAAATGATTGCCCATCAACAAAATAGCATATATGCATCATCAATTGCACAAAATCTCAACAAAATAAAAAAGCCCCAATTTTATTGCTTAAGAACCCTAGTTTTTCAATTTCAAATTCCCAACAATTCAACCATGGAATTCTTATAAACATGCAATAGATAGGGAGAAGAGAGTGAGTAGAACATACCTGTGGAAGAATTTGACGAGAGGAAGTGTAGAATTTGAGAAGTAAAAATTTCCTTTTCTCTTTTCTTTTTCGTGAGTTTTGAGAGAGAGAGAGAGAGATGCAAGACTCTTATGTTTAAGTGTGTATTTGTGTGTTTAAGAATGTATAAGAATGAGTAAAGGGTGAGTGGGCTTACCTTGGAAATTGTGTTCAAAATTTTGACCCAAATTGGTTAAAAATTGAACTCCCAGACACGCCACGCGGTCCTAGGCGTGGAGGCTGCCGATCGCGCCGTTCGGCAGCGCGTTCGTGCGGAATTACCAGCTGCCGAACTCCTCCGTGTCGCCTGCCAAACTCGATCGCACGGGAGCTCACGCGATCCTCTTGCTGCCGATCCAGTAAAGGTTCGCGCGATCCGAAGCAGGGGTCATGTCGACCCCTAGTGTAGGGTCTGCCGATCTGAACCCTTACTCACCTTCTTCGAGTTTTTTTTATTTTTTCACCCTTTTTCTAGTTCTTTTCCTACATAACTCCTCATAATACTCAAAATATATCAAGAATATCAACAATATGGATCCAATATGGTAGCAAATTTAAGGAATTTAACACTAACACACCCCCCCAAACTTTTTCGGATTGTAAATCCTAATAAAGTTTGGAAAAGTGATAAATGACAAATTTGCTATCACATACAACCATTTTAAGCACAAATTCTCAACTCACAAACAAGTATTCATTAAGACTATATCAAAAATTCACTCCTCAACTCATCCTAATCATATAAGCTCAAATTCAACATGCAATGATCATACTACAATGGCCAAATAATCTCATGCGTCCATTCCAATAAAAAATCAATAAAATCAAAACTAAAAGAAATAAAGGATACGGATGGGTTACCTCCCATCTAGCACTTGGATTTAACGTCCCCTAGCCGGACGACTCTTTCAAGCTCAAGTAACATCCAAATCGACAAGAGTTGAGTGACGTACATCACTCAATTTCCTCTTCCAAAAACATACCTTCTTCTCAGCTTTTTTAATCACCTTGTCTTCATTCACCTTCTTCTTCTTCTTCTTCTTCTTCTTTTCAAAAGGACTTTCTTCAAGTACTCCACTCTCAAAATTGCAAGTTCTTGTTACCGTTTTTGCAATTTCACCCTTAATCCTTGGGGAACTAATTGAAGAATCATAAATTGAGAAAGTATTTCTCTCCTTATTCATCTTCAAGGTAACCTCTCCTTTTTGAATATTTATTAAAGCGTCCGAAGTCGCAAGGAAGGGCCTCCCAAGAATTAGAGGAGTAACTTTATCTTCCTTTACATCTAGAATCACAAAGTCGACCGGATACAAGAACTTACCAATTTGGACCACTACATCTTCCACAATTCCTTTCGGCTGCACCTTTGAATTATCCGCCATGTAAAGATTACTCGACATAGTCCTTATATCCTTTAATCCCAGCCTTTTAGCTATGGATAAAGGCATAACGTTTACACTAGCACCAAGATCACATAATGCCTTCATAACCTTACTTCCTTCAATTTGGCAATCCAAAGTAAAACAGCCCGGATCTTTCAATTTTTTTGGAAGATGCTTCATAATGAGTTTGCTACTCTCTTGAGTGAGTTTTACAACTTCTGGCTCCTCTTTCTTTTTCCTTGACACAAGATCCTTCAACAATCTTGTATAGGTAGGCATTTGCTCAATAACCTCTTTAAAAGGCATATTTGCTTATAACTTGGTAAACAAATCAAGAAATTTCTTTAACCTCTCATCAAGCTTATTCTTCACTCCTTTTGAAATTTCAACCCTATCCCTCTCTTCCACCAACCCTTCTTCCCCCAATCTTACCTCACCCCCTATTTTCTCTTTCCCTTTCTTTTTTACTTCTTTTTCCATCACCCATTTTTCTACCCCCAAGCTTTCCTCACTATCTTTCACCAACTTCACAATATCCTCACAAAATGCTTCCTCCACAATCTCATCATGAAACAATTTCAACGGCCTATTCCCTACAACCTCCTTTGCAACCTCCACACATGAAATCGAATTACAATGCTCACGAGGATTGATCTAGGTTGTAGAAGGGAACTTCCCTTTATTCACTTGTGGGCTTAAAGATGAAGCAATTTGTCCCATTTGGAATTCCAAGCTTTTGATTTGATTCCCTTGCGAAGTGTACAAATCATCAAACTTTTTGTTCGTCTCCACATTCATCTTTCTAAACTCCACTCTCATATCATCCATGCTCTTCAAGATCAATGCCAAAGTATCTTCCACACTCCCTTTCCCTTCATTGTTAGGGGGCTTTGACCCCAGATCAATCCCGGGTGGCAATTGAATTGCCCCCTTAGGATTAGCATACGAAAAATTCTTGTGCCTTTTATTAGGATTGTAAGGAGGATTGTAAGAAGCATTCCCTTGATTTGGATATGGATTTCCTTGCTGTCTAAACGGTGGAGCAATGTATGGTGGCCTTTGATTGTTGTTATATTGAGGATGACCTATATAATTCACTTCTTCTTGAATAGAAGTAGTAGGAGGAATACTCTCAACAATACTTACTTGCATAGGAGCTGGAGCTTGGTTTTGGTTTTGGCCTCCATAAACCAAATTCAACACATTTGACATTTTTTCCCTATTCCACTATTAGCTTCCCTTTGGAAAGCAATATTTGCAGCGATATTCTCAATAATCTCATTTACTTGACGAACGGTTTTTGTCCAAACTGAGCCTCCAGCACAAGAATTCAAATAATTCTTGTCTCCTTCATGCAATCTGATTCTGAAAGTCAAGAGTATATATTCATCCCTCAAACCATGTTGAGGACAAGCCAACAACAAGGTTTGGTACCTCTCCCATGCACTAGATATAGTTTCCCTCGCTTTTTGCCAAAAATTCTTTATCTCTTCCCTTGCCTTCAACATCTTTGATGGAGGGTAGAATTTCTTGAGAAATTGAGAACTCAAATCCTCCTAAGTGGTTGCTTTAGGATTCATAGATCGAATCCATGCTTTCGCTCTCCCGGTCAAAGTAAAGTTGAAGAATTAGAGCTTCTTCTCACTATCCGACATTCCTTTGTACTTTATCGTATCACAAATCTCTATGAAATTGTTGAGATGAGCATTTGGATCTTCACGATCACTAGATCCTTCAAAAGGAGACTCTTTTAACAATTTCAAAAGATTCGTATTCAGCTCAAACTTTTCAGCATCAATAGGAGGTCTTTCTATTCCATCATATTGATCATTAACTCTAGGCTCAAAATAGTCTCGCAGCAGTGGTTCATGGTTTTGAGGTGGGCTTATGATTTTTGGTCTTTGGTAATGAGGTGGTGGTGGATATGGATAGTATGGGTAATTGTGTGGTGGTGGTGGGTAATATGGTGGATTCATTTGGTAGTTAGGGTAATTGGGATATTGAGGTGGGTAGTATGGTTGATTAGGTGGTTGATAAGGTGGATAATGGTGGGGTATAGGTTGTGGCTGGAGCGGAACCTCTCTTTGAGCAAAATTCTCCTCTCCTTGATGTACTTGTGCTCGTACGGGTTCTTCTTCTCTTACATCGTCTCTAGCTTCGTTCATATTCTCCATCGTTGTTTGATTCAAATGAGCTTCTCTCCTTCTTCTCCGTAGGCTATTCTCAAGATCGGATTCAAAAGGTAGAAGATCTCCCCCTTGACTCCTAGTGTGCATACTCCTACAAAGAATCAAGTATCAAAAACTTCTCACAAAAATAAAGTAAAAATCGAAAACAAAGAAAAAAATCTTACAAAACCAAACAAACAAGCCGTCTCCCCCGCAACGGTGCCAAAAACTTGTTTTCCTATTCGGTGTCTACGTGCAAGTGTACACGATCGTTATAACGTTGCGGCAAGATTGACCAAGTTTTAATATATATCGAACCCAAAGGAGACGGGGATTTGTAAGGGAAGATTAATGTTCTTAATTCGAAAACACAAAGCAAGTAAATGGGATAAGGTATCTATCGTCTACAAGTGCGCCAATCTAGTAAACTACCTATCACCTTGATTCACAAAGTGAGCAAATGTGTGAGAGATGTGTTAGTGTACTATCCTATGTTTCGTTTGGTGAAGTTTCACTTACTCATGCATGAGGTATTGTACAATCAAAGGGCAAGCCACTAAAACATGCAAAGGGTCTCCCTAAATGCACATAAGAGTCTCTAATTGTCTTTCTAATTCACTAAGGCAATTCTCATTATCTTAGGAATTTTAACAAACACCTAACATGCAATGGCCTAATAACAAGAAGATTTAGGAAAATAGCCCAACTCTCGTATGAGACTAAATCCTAATGGCCCATATAATCAATTAAGCATATTAAGCATTCTTGCAAACCATCAAAGTAGAGAATTGATCACACAACATCTCAATGCACTCATAAGATCAACATATACACCCCACTACTCCATAGGAATCATACACAAACACACTAAGAGATTAGCCCGTGGCTAATTGTGCAAACAAAATGGAAATTGAATTAACTACATTCATAATTGCGCAGGAATTCTAAAGAGTATACGAAAATTCACCTATTACAATTGGAATTGAAAAGATACAAGTTTACCTCTAGAAGATAGAAATTAATCTAACAATGCAAATTGAAATTCAATCGGTAGGAATGTAGCTGGAGATATACTAAGTATGCTGGAGAAGATGGATCAACGATCCGTACGGTAGATCAAAAGATATCGCAGAAATCGTAAGTGGAAATCTAAGAACACCAATTTGGAAACTTCCAATAACTTCTCCTAATCTAGAGAGAGAATATGATGATGTATGTGAATCTAAAATTCTAAGTGTCTCCCCTGAAAATCTGAGATGAAAGTATATATAGTACCCTTGGATTATTGACTAAGATGCCCTTCATTAAAACGTGCAAAAATACAAAAATAGCCCTGAAATTTTAGAATTCCGAAACTGGTGTCGATCGTGAACTGGAAGGCTGCTGATCGTGATCGGCAGCAAGTTCGCGCGCTTTGTCCAACTGCTGAACCACAACTGTACTCCTGTCGATCGCGATCGCGCGTGAGGTCGCGCGCGCCGTTGTCTGCCGATCCAGAAGAAATCCGTGCGATCCGTGTTGACGTGCTACTGATTCAAGGTGACGTCCTACCGATCCCACTCCTTAGCTCGGGTCATGCTCGACTCTCCGCGTTTTCGTCATATCTTGAGTTCTAGGACTCCGATTGACTCGATTCTTCTTTCGTTCTGACCCTCTCTTCAAGCTCTTCGACATGGAACATTAACTTCTTCATTTGGCCAAACTCCAGATTTCCGGACTTTTCTCGATCTTGCTCGTTTTTATCTATAAACACAACTTTCTAGCCAAAAAGGATTAATAGCACAATATATACCATATTAGGGTCAAATATGAACATAAGCACACCAAAAGCATATAGAAATGAATACAAAAACATGCAATTATGGCCCTAATCATCTACTAAGCTTGTCAAGAAGAGTAAACTACCTATCACTTTTGTGCAAAGTGAGCAAATGGAGAAGATATGCATTAGTGTACTGTTCTATGTTCATATGGTGTTGTATCACTTAATCATGCAATGAGCTATTGGACAATCAATTATGCTAAGCCTCATAAACATGCATAGGTTTCCCTAATCACACATTAAAGCTCCAATTATGGTGCCTATTCACTAAGAGTAATTCTCATTATCCTAGGAATTTCATCAAACACCTTGCATGCATATGGCCTTATGAATAGAATATTAAGGAAAAGAGCTCAATTCTCATATATTGCTACTTCCATAATGACCCTAATGATCAATTATGCATACAAAGTATTCATACACATCATCAATATAGAGAATTAATCATCCAACATCTCTTAGCATTCCTAAGATCAACATTAACACCACATTACTCCATAGGAATCATACACCAATGCAAAAGGGTATTAGCCCATAGCTAATTTGGATAACAAATGAACAATTAAGCTATCTACAATCATTATGACAATGAATTTAAAGAGAAATTGTAAAGTCTTACCTATTACAAGAGAATTTGTAAAGATACTAATTACCTTGAAAATCTATCTAATAATCCGCCAATGGATAATACAATTCTATCGGTCAAAATGTAGCTCTTGATAAGACGAGAGTGCAAGAACAAACGGATCGACGATCCGAACGGTAGATCAAAAGTAATCAAAGAAATCGTAAAAAGAAATCTAATGAACCCAACTAGTAACTACCTCTAACTTCTAAGAATCTAGAGAGTGAATGATGATGTATGTAATGTGAGGAATAATGTCCTTGGAAATCTGAGATGGAAGTATATATAGTATCATTTGATCATTTACCAAGATGCCCTTCGTTAAAATGCGCGAAAATACGAAAATAACCCTGAAATCTGAAAATTAGCACTGCTGCCAATTTGCCAAAGTGGACTGCCGATCTAGATCGGCAGCTTGGTCGCGCGATAGCCTCCGCTGCCGATCTGATGAAGTGGACTGCCGAGCTTGGTCGATACTTTATGTGTGCGCTGAGGATGCTGCCGATCTAGGGATGAAGCGCGCCGCGATCTGCCGAGCTGGACTGCCGATTTGAGCACGTGGGCTGCCGATCAAGACACTTAGTGTCGGTCGATGCTCGACTTTCTCGTTTTTGTAATATCTTGAGTTTTAGAGTTCCAATTGACTCGATTCTTCTTCCGTTGCGACCCTCTCTTCAAGCTCTTCAATATGGTATATCATTTGCTTTCATTGGATCAACTTAAGAAATTTAGATTTTTACGAACTTGCTTGTCTCTTGCCGGTTTTGCTCGTTTTCACTATAAAACACAACTTTCTAGAAAAAAAGTTAAATGCACAAAGTATAATATTTTAGGGTCAAATATGAATATAAGCACATCAAAACCATAGAGAAATGGATGCAAAATCATGCAATTATGACCCTAATCAATATATTTTTGTTATAGTAAACACTTAAATATGCGCATATATTCTTCTATATATTAATAAGGATTTTTTTTGCTTGTATATATCAATTTTTTGTGCCTTTTATTTACGTGTCAATTTGTTATGCCTTTATTGTCACATGTTGTCTCATTATAAAGTCAGTATTTATATTTATATACATGTGAGAATTATATATTAAGTAAATATCAACTTAACTTAATATTAATTAAGTCTAATATCTTTAAAAAAAATTAGTTAGAACTTGAACCTTCCATCTCTTACTTTATAATTATGATAATTACCAACTAGACCAATCTATAAATATTTACATATATTTTCATAAAGAAAATTTACAAAACAGATCATAAAATGATATTAATTACAAATTATTTTTGTGCACATAAAATACACTTATGTGAAAAAAATATTATGTGTTTGTAAAAATATTTTGAAACAATTTATAAATATGAACACTTTTCTTAACCAATATTGTTGATAGGCGACCTCTAAGGCAAGCTAATGAGGATTAATAAAGATAAATAATAAGCTTAAGGCAAAGTAGCTCGCCCAAAGCTTGCTCAGAATTACCAATCCACGTCGTCCCTCATTGATAAATTATCTCATCAAGTGGAGAGTAGCTCGTCAAGTAGCTCGCCATTTCACAAGAGGTGCGGATCACCTAGTGAAGCTACGTACTCACCATTCAACATGATAACAAAGCCTAAATAACATAAGGACATAGAGTTCGCCCTACCTCCAGTAGGGAGCAGCAGCTAGAAAAGTCCTAAATAAGGGCATATTAGTCAATTAACAATGTAATTTGTGCATAAAAGGTGACAAAATTGGCAAGTGTTAGGATACTTGTCATTTAATTCGGCTATTTAAGCTATATTAATGTCACCTCATCACATGCAAACATATATGTTTAGGTCTTTACCCATTTTTGGGACTCTAAGTTCATTTTATACAAAGAATACTTATCTCTACTTTCTCCCTCTATTATCCTACATTTTAATTACATTTGATTGTTGTTTGAAAGAATACAAAGCTACACATAATTATCCTAATTAGTAAATTCTTCCAACAATTTGGCGCTAGAGAAAGGGCTTGAACCTTCAATTGCTTAAGAATTGAAGAGAGAAGTTTGAAGGTTTGATGGTGTGCTTCAAAAGTGTGAAGAACTTCTTGAAGATTTAATGAAATATACCAATTCCCAGGAATTTGCAAACACCCCAACAAGAAAACTCTAAATGCATGCGTTCATGAGTTGGTAAAACAAAAAAATTTTAGGAAATCACTCACATGCAAGGCTAGTAGTACTCTTTAAATACCTTTGCTGGAAAGTTACTGGAAAACGTATTGGAAAACCTGCTGATTACACTTAAAAGATGTCTCAAGAGAACACATACACATCATTCACTATGAGGAGATGGAGGGGACGTGGAGCTCGCAAGAACCAAGTTGAGGGAGAGACCTCACAAGCACGAGCTATGACGTGAGCTCAACCCCGGGCACTGGCCCCCACTATATTTCATGACAGACTAGACCCAGTGGTGCAGTCCATCCTACAAAACCCGAATGAATTGAAACGAACAATTACACTATTGAAGGAGGTTCAAAGGCAGCAGCAGCTCGTAGCTCGCCAACCAACCATCCAGCCCGCTCCTACTGGGACAGACTGTGATAGGGACATGATACGCTCCCGATTTTCCCAGTAAAAAGAGGCAGGTCCGGTGAGCTAGGGGGCGAGCAAGAGGCAAGAGGCAAGCAGCACGCGAGCTCACCGCCAACAGACCACGGGCAAAGCAAAGATAAGCGATAGGCTCGGGTCCTGGAGTGGGCGAACTGGGAGCCGAGCTGAGGGCTCCACCATAGATCAACCACGAGCCAATATATGAGATAGGTGGGGACAGAGGCCCACCAAAAACCCCCAGGAGTCTGTGCTGCCACCATTAGCTCCGCAACAGATTGGCCTCATGGAACTACCCGCAAGGAGGCCAGCTCATGACAAACTTCAAAGGCCAGCTTTTGATAGACTTCGCCCACGAGGTACACAACAATTTTGGCAGGTCACTACTGGGTCACCCCAGAGCGAGGGACTTGAAACCGTGCTCGTACGCAAGCTACTATTCTTGAACAGTCCCCACAGGAGGTGACTCGCAGTGGCGAGCTGGCCTCACATAAAAGGGCGATCAAAGAATTACAGAAATAGGTAGCGACCAAGAACGATGGGGCTAGCTCTAACATACTCCCAGCATCTCCGCTAGTTTCCACCACACTCATGGCCACTATTCAAAAGAAGATACAGTTCCCAGCCTTAACTCTGTATGAAGGGAAGTCGGTCCCAAAACTCCATATTTCAAAATACTCTGACTTCATGATCTCTATGGGGAAACTGATGCCACATAATGTAGGAATTTCTTGCTCACTCTGAGGGATCGAGCCCACAGATGGTTTTCATCATAGTGTGGCTCTATATAGTCATTCGAGCAGTTAACCAGGGAGTTCCTCTCACATTTCTCAGGGTACGATACATACCTCACTCAGAAGCACCGCTTGGCCAATATCAACAAAGGGAGTAAGAAATCAGACCAATAGTACCTTGAAAGGTTTGACAAGATCATGTTGGAGGGTGAGCTCGCAAGTGAAGATACTAAGATTGTAGCAGTCATGGCTGGATTAAAAAAAGGGATGGACCTATGGAAAGAGATACACTTGTCCTGCCAAAAAATATATGCAGAATTCCGACACAAGGCATGTATATACGTGGCTATGCAGGAGACTCTCCAGAAGAAAATAGGTGGAGACGTTGAGGAAAAGAAGGGGGGTAATAAGACTGGGCACGTACAAAGCCCCAAAAACATTGAAGTCCTCTGGGGATACTGCAGAATACAAGGAGAACCAAGTGTTAACCATGCCAGTAGACCAAGTATTCACAGCTGTGAAGGATAGGGTTATGCTGAATGAACCTCGAAGGATCAAGCAAGACAGAAGCAAGCTCAAATCGAACAAATATTGTGCGTACCACCAAAGCATAAGTCATTTTACTAGTGAGTATGGTGACCTACTAAAGCAATTGTGGAAGTTTTATGAAGACTGCAAGCTAGCCAAATTTGTCAAGAAATCCCTAGGAAAGAGGCAAAGGCTTGCTAGGCAAGAAGAGAAAGATGATGAAGCCTATGAAAATAGCAAAGACCATTGACAGAACAGACTGATCAGACGGGGACCTCCCACTCCTCCTGCACCACAGGAACCCAACAGAGAAATCCTAGTGTTGGAAGAAATGTCAGGACCAGCTGGTGGAGTTACCGATGGTAGACCCCCACCATCTAAACGACAGAGGAAAACTGGCATCAGGGCAGTCCACCAAGTGCAAGAGATGGGGTCGGTATCAAAGACCAACTCCAAACCCACAGCGGAGCTCACATTCTCACAGGCAGACCTAGAAGGGATTTTTACTCCGCACAACGACTCATTGGTGATAAGCGCAAACATAATGAACACAAAAGTCCTTCGCCTACTCGTGGACACTAGAGCCTGCACCAACATCCTATTTAAAAATACTCTAGATCAGCTAGGCGATTATGAGTCGTACATAGAAGATTATAATCATAGGATAGTGGGGTTTGGAAAAGCTGTAATCATCCCCCTATGAATGATTAGGTTGTTAGTTGAGCTTGTATCAGCCGAGGACCTAAAAAAGAGACTAACTAGATTAATAGATTTCTTGGTTGTAGACCAATAATGTTAGGATATATGTGTTAGATGTTTTGAGGATATAATAAACCAATCAGTTTGTAATAGGACCAGCTGAACCTGTTAGTCAGCTGATGAGTAGTTAGGATTAGATAGGTTCGAGTGAGGGGGAATCTACCTTGCTGCCTAGAAGATCCGAAGCTATCATAGAGAAGAAGTTCAACTGAGACCTTGAGGACTTAGCCGATTTCAGAAGACAGAAGATTTAAGCAGCTGACACTGGAGTATCGAGAGCAGATCATCAGAGGAGTTTACATCTACTGATATCAGAAGAGTCAGATCAGCTGATATCAGAAGAGACAAATCAGCTGACATCAGAAGATCAGCTGATCAGCTGAGAGCACGTCGCAGACAAGACAAAGACCATGAATAAAAGACATATTCAGATGAAGTCAAGAAAACCAGCTGAGGTGCACACCAGCAGACTTGCACATCAGCTGAGGTCCAAGTATCAGCAGACTGGTACACCAGCTGAGGAGACAGATCAGCTGAGGTCTTGTGCTCGGCCCAGATTCTTCGGAATCATTTTAAGGGTTGACTTGCGACATAGAAGGAAGATTCCCAGAATAGAAGATCAATCAATCAAGGGGACAAACTTGATTGATTGTAGATCACGAAGATTGAAAGGAATCAAGATGGAGATTCAATCAATCACAATGATTGATTGAATACGAGATTATAGGATCTCAGATTTCTAGTCCATCCCAACGGCTAGTTATTTGACCCTATAAATTAGAGTAATAGTGATAATTTCAGTATCGGATTTACACGCATATTAAGCTAGCCGAAACTCTGTCAGAATTATCACTTGCACTCAAAACCCCATTCATACTTATTATTTGTAAAAGCTTTGTAGAAGCTGTGAGAAGTCAATTGCGATTGTAGCATTGACAATTTGTAAGAGAGTAGTACTCTCGAAGTGTGTAAGTGAGTAAGTTAGTGGAGAGCCCCTCAACTCCAAGTTGGATTGAGGAGAGTGGATGTAGGACAGTTGGTCCGAACCACTATAAATCCCTTGCGTCTTGTTTTATTTCTTTCTGTTCTTAACTTGTGCACATCACCTAAAACTAATTTTCATTAAAAACATTTCCGCACAATTCACAACGCACATCTTTCAAATTTAGACTACCTCAGTAGTCTGCTGGTTTTCTGAATAACCAAAATAATTTGAAAAAGGTTTTTGAATCCTTACAAGTCTATTCAACCCCCCCTTCTAGACTTGTTCAAAGGTATTCTTCCATAAAACCTGCCTTTGGGACCAACAAATAGCCTTCTTATAACGGGTTCCTGGGCCATCCTTTTATCTCTGAATTTAAAGCAGCTTGTTTAACCTACTACTATTGTGTTAAATTCCCGACTCCAAAAGGTGCAGGAACAATTAAAGGAGACCATAAGAAAGCACGAGAATGCTTATTGTTAATAAAAAGGCCAGTCAACCAGGTGTTGGTACAACATCCTCCAGAAGAGCCCAATATTTTAGATGTTATCTCAATAGAAACTGAGTTAATGGAGGTGGATCATCAGTTGGACGAACCATAGGTCACCCAAATCCCATAGGAGGACCCCCAACAAATAATGGACATGGAAATTGATGGTGATCCAACAACCAGCACACCTAGAGGCTCAACGCAAGTAGAGCCCAAACTCGCTCCAGAACCCCCTATCCAACAAGATGCACAAGATGACCTCGAACCAAGAGTAGGCTACGAGCCAATACAGGAGCAATACTAGCTAAATTGGGAAGAATTTATCTCAAATCCTCGATGGAAGAACCAAAAGAGGCGAGCTACCCCAGTGGAGGAGCTGAGAGCAATCCGGGTGGATCCCAACAGAAGTGACTTAGAACTTTTTATAGGGTCCGAGTTGCAGGAGCCCTACAGGAGTAAGATGGAAGAATTCATGAAGTTCAACCTGGATGCGTTCACCTAGTCACATGAAGATATGATGGGAATCCCGCTCGAGCATGCTTGTTGTTGGGAAATCCCTTATGTTTTGATGCCATTAAAACCAGATGATCTTGGGAGGTCAGCTGATCAGCTGAGGTCAGATTAGCTAAGGATGGTCAGCTTAGGTGAAGGTCAGCTGAGGTGCTAGATATCATCTATAGCTGCTTCCTCTCAACAAGAGCATGACAAAAGAGGTGTTGGCTTCCCTAAGTCCTCTAAAGGGAAGAAAAAGGCACATGCTCAAGGAGCTGATAATATGGAAAAAGGGAAAAATAAGATGAGGAGGGATCAACCTGGACCATCCCAGAAGGGCAAGTCCAAGCAGAACCCTTCTCCACCCTCGGTTACATTTAAAGTACCACACAAACCTGCACAATCAGCTAAGGTTGTTGTCTATGAGTCATTCAAAGGCTCTAGCAGGACGTACCCTTATAATCAGATCACAAGACCTGGTGTTCTAAGACATCCTCCTAAGAGAAACCCTCTGAAGGAGATTGTCTTTGTTGATAAATATGTGAGATGGATAAGGTCTCCTAAGCCTCATAAGGATGACCTATTCCTATGGATCCCTAAAGAACTGCCTCCTGACCCTCCAGGACCCAGTAGGGTACCTATTGCCTGATTTTATTTTCAGGTACACACCAGCTCAAGAGATTGGACAAAAAGCTGATATCAGATAAGGAGATGATCAAATCAGATGAGATGAGTGTGATGAACAGGTCCAAACACAAACATCTACCCAATTAAGGGGGAAGGCCTACACTTAGGTGGAAAATCAGCTGAGATTTGTGTAAGGGGGAACATCAGCTGATTGGAGAAAGATCAATCTTCCTTGGGTTTTAATATCATCAAAAAGGGGGAAATTGTTGGGAAATCCCTTATGTTTTGATGCCATTAAAACCAGATGATCTTGGGAGGTCAGCTGATCAGCTGACGTCAGATTAGCTAAGGATGGTCAGCTTAGGTGAAGGTTAGCTGAGGTGCTAGATATCAGCTGATGTCAGGTCAGCTGAGGTCAGATCAGCTGAGGTTAGATCAGCTGAGGTCCAGGTCAGCTGATGTCAGACCAGCTGAGGTGCCGAAATCAGACGAGGACAAAATCAGCAGAGGAGCACCCAGATCAGCTGAGACACGCTCAGGACAGCTATGACTCAACATACCAGCTGAGCCCTGAACATATCAGACGAGGACCACCAACAACAGCTGAGGTCGTCTGAAGCTGTTGCATAGAAGATCTATTTACAGAAAGTCAATCATGTCAAGGGGACAAGATCACAGCAACATGATTTCCAGAATCATAGGCAATCAATCAAGTCAAATTAGATTGAAGATCAAAGCCAAGATGGAAAGATATCAATCTAGAGATCAAGAATCAATCAAGCCAAGATAGAAAGATATCAACTTGGAGATCAAGAATCAATCAATCACTTTGATTGATTGATTACTTATTTATAGGAATTTCAAATTCTAGTCAACTCTAACGGCTAGTATTTGACACCTATAAATATGAGTACCATAGAGAAGATTTATATAAGTTTTACACAAGATCAACTAGTAGAATCGCTACACAATTCTCTTTGTACTCACACAACCCTACATATTTATTTATCATTTGTAAAGATTTTGTAGAAGTCTAGAAGTTAGATGCAAGTGTGCACTAACAAGAGTTGTAAGAGAGTTTTCTCTTGAAAGTTGTAAGGAAGGAAGTTAGTAAGTGAGTAGATAGCCCCTCAAATCCAATTTGGTTTGAGGAGAGTGGATGTAGGACAGTTGGTCCGAACCACTATAAATCTCGTGTCTTTTACTTGCTTTATTTTAAATTGCTCCTACTTGCTGCACTAAATAAAAGGTTTTCATTAAAAGGATTTAACTTAAAACGTTTCCGCACACAAAATCACTGCGCACTCAGCTGATTGTAAAGTCAGCTGTTTTCAAAACAAGAAGACTCAAAGTCTTCTTTAGGGACCAACACTTGTCATCGCTTGAACATTGATCCCAGTGTTGATAGGCGAACTACTAATGAAGGATTAATTGGAATAAATAACTAAGGCTGAAGAGCTCGCCAGGGCCATATCATCAACTTTGACCGGTCAACACCATGAGTAGCAGAGGACCTCGCCCAGATGTATGTTGACATATCAACAGTTGACCAGTTGACCAAGACCAGGAGAGAGAGAGCTCGCAAGGGAGCTCGCCTAGAGCTCGCCCACTTTCAAGAGACAAGACCTAATTCCACTATCATCACCACATCCCAGAATAGCACAAGACAAGGGAGCTCGCTATAGAGCTCACCCAGCACGAAGTGTAGCTAGTAGCCACGTAGGGAACCAATAGTGATGTAGTAGGACATAACAATGTAATTAGGGCATGATAGAGAGTAAGGACAGGTGTTATGGACACTTGTCAGCACATAAGGCTAAGTAAGCTCATTAAGTGCCACCTCACAACATGCAAACCTATAAATAGGTCTCTTGTACACATTTTCTCTCTCTAAGCTCATAATACACAAAACACTTTCTCTCACTACTCTTTACTCTCTCTCTCTCTCTATCAAATTCCCTCAAGAACTCATAATCTTTAGATTATTGTTTGATAGGATTCCAACTTAATTATAGCCACATAAACATCCAATTAAACAATTCTAACAACAATTTGGTTCTAGAGGAAGGGTCTGAAGCTTCGATTTCAGAAATTGAGAGAGAATTTATGAAGAACATAGAAGGTGTTCTTGAGAAATCTCAAGAACATTGGAAGATACAAAAGAATTATCCAGTTTCCAGCCGATTCCCAGAATTTTCAGACTAAAACAACAAGAAAAAGGACTCTAAATGCATGTGTGTTAGTGGATAAACCAATTCTGGAAAATCCACTTGCATGCAAGACTAGAAAGATCCTTATTAGACCTTACCTTTGCTGGAATTTCTTCAAAGATAAACGAACTTACCCTAACTGGACAATGTCTAAGGACAATACTCATACCTCGGCAACTACCAGGAGGTGGAAGGGGCGCACTTCCCAGAAACACCAGACTGATGGGGAGACCTCACAATAGCGAGCTCCCCAGTGAGCTGAGAGGCGAACCAACGCCGCCCAAGTGGCACAAGATGGGCTGACCCCAGCCCTCCGAGAGATACTCCGCGACCCAGGCGAGATGGAGCGTACCATTGCTGTGCCCCAGAGGCTGCAACAACAGCAGCAACAGGGTGAGGTCGTGCAAGCTCCCCAGCGAGCTCCTATGAACAATGCCAAGGAGCAGGACATTATGCGCACTTAGGCCACCCAGCCCAGGGAGCATGCTGACGAGTTCCCCACTGAACAAGAGGCGAGCTCCGCTAGAGCTCGCCAACACTGAAATGCTGCTGGGAAGGCGAAGATCGCCAATAGGTTGGGCTCGCAAGGTGGGCGAGCTACTGCCTACACCGAGGCCTCAGCGACCCATCAATCCAGGGAGTTTCTCCGAGGTAGGCTGGGGCCTGAGCACGAAGAGATGGGACAAGAATCGGTCCCAGTGTCATCGCGATGGGAGGAGTCAGATCTACGTCCGCGTAGGTCCGTGCAAGAAAGGTTGAGGAGGCCAGCCTCCGATTGACTCGGCCCACACGGTGCCCGCCAGTTCCAGCACATCACAGATGGGCTGCCCCAGAGTGAGGGACTGCGGGGCTGTACGTCCATGAGGTGTACGGTCCTTGAACAGCCTCCACAGGAGGTAGCTCATGATGATGAGCTGGCAACACTGAAGAAAGCTATTGAACAACTACAGATGCATGTTGCTTCAAAGAATGGTGGAGCTGATGCCACCATACTCCCCGTGTCACCTTTGGCACCTTCCATCTTGAGGGCACCGGTGAAGAAAAAGATATAGTTCCCGGTGATGACCGCGTACGAGGGAGAATCTGATCCCAAAGTACACATCTCTAAGTACGTGGACTACGTGATCTTGGTGGGAGCCTCAGACGCTACCCAGTGTCGGAACTTCCCGCTGACCCTAGGAGACCGGGCCCACCGCTGGTTCTCATCGCTCACCCCGAGGTCGATACACTCCTTCGGCCAATTGACGTGGGAGTTTTTGTCACATTGTTCCGGGTACGGGTCATACTTGACCCAGAAGCACAGGCTTGCCAATATCCACCAAGGGGACAACGAGTCAGACCAGCAATACCTGGAGCAGTTTGAAAAGATTTTACTGGAAGGTGAGCCTGTCAGTGAAGATACCAAGATCGTGGCAGTCATGCCGGGTTGAAGAAGGGAGCCGAGCTATGGAAAGAAATGCACTTGTCATGCCTGAACACCTACGCCGAGTTCCGACACAAGGCTGGGGTGTACGTGGCTATGCAGGAGGCATTACTGAAGAAGGTTGGTGGCTCCAAGGAGAAAAAGCCACATGGAAAGAAGACCGGGGGAGGCTACAAAGCCCCCCAGAAATTTGAAGGCATTCGCAGACAGGGACGAATTCAAGGAAAAGCTAAACCAAGTGCTGACCATTTCCGTTGTTCATGTGTTTGCAGCGGTCAAGGATAAAGCAATGCTGAATGAGTCGAGGAAGATCAGGCAGGACCGCAGCAAACTCAACCCCAATAAATTCTACGCTTACCATCAATCTATCGGCCACTTCACCAGTGAGTGCCGGGACCTCCTCAAACAACTCTGAAAATTTTATAAAGATGGAAAGCTCGCAGAGTTCGTAAAAAAGACCCCTACAAAGAGCCCAAGGTAAGGAAGGAGGGAGGAGGCGGATGATGAAGAGGAAGAAGATGAGGACCGTCGTGGCCCTCAACACAGACGTAGGGGACCTCCCCCTCTACTGGCACAGCAAGAACCAACAAGGGAACTCCTTGTTCTTGAGGAGCAGATAGGACCTGCCGGGGGCATCGAAGATGGAAGACAATCCATCTAATAAAAGACAGAGAAAAGCCGAGGTCCGGGCTGTTAACCAAGTCCAGGAAGGGAGCTCCAGCTCCAAGCCCGCCACCAGGCCAACTGCTGAGCTCACCTTTTCCCAGGCGGACTTGGAGGGAATATTGACCCCCCCACAACGACTCGTTGGTGATCAGCGCCAACATCATGAATGTTAAAGTCCACCGATTGCTAGTGGACACAGGCGCCTTCACCAACATACTCTTCAAGACAACCCTAGATGGTTTAGGTGATTACGAGTCATATATAGAACCTAGTAATGCTAGGATAGTGGGGTTTGGGGAAGTTGTAACCATTCCTCTATGTCAGATTAGGTTGAGTGTCGAACTTGTATCGGTCGAGGACCCCGAAAGGAGACTGACTAGACTCGTAGATTTCCTTGTCATTGATTAGCAGTCAACCTACAACGGGTTCCTCGGGCGCCCTTTTATCCATGAATTCAAAGCAGCATGTTCAACCTACTACTATTGTCTAAAATTTCCAACTCCGAAAGGTACCGGCACAATCAAGGGTGACCAAAAGAAAGCAAGAAAATGTTTACTCCAGATAAAAAATGGTCAAGTTAAAAAGTCTATAACGCAGGTACTTGTACTTGAAGATGATATGCAACTTCTGGCGGACGAGCCTAGTATTCTGGACGTCATCTCAGTAGAGACTGAGTTGATGGAGGTGGACAACCAGCTGGAGGAGGCAGAGGTCGCCCAAGTAGATGAACCAGTGGAAAGACAACAGCCGGCACCCATGGAGATAGACGAGGTCCCCCAGTCGGGAGAACTATCCAACCCAGTTCCTCAAGAGGCGGAGGAGGCCTGTGAACCCACCTGTATTGATGAAGGAGACGATGACCTCGAACCTCGAGTGGGTCACGAGCCAATGGTAAAAGAGGACTGGGACGAGCTCATCAGTGATCCGAGATGGAAAAACAAGAAATGGAAAGCCACTCCTGTGGAAGAGTTGAGAGCAATCCAGGTGGACTCGGACAAGGCAGACTTAGAACTTTTCATAGGTTCTTAGCTACCAGTACTGTACAGAAGCAAGATGGAAAAGTTCCTAAAGTCCAACCTGGATATGTTTGCCTGGTCCCATGAAGACAAGACGGGAATTCCGCTGGAGTACGCATGCCACATATTAAACATCGATCCAACGAGGAGACCAGTCTGCCAAAAGAAAAGGAAGTACGGACCAGACAAGTATGAAGCGTTAACCACGAAGGTGAAAAGTTGCTCGACAACAAGTTGATCAAGGAGGTGTTGTGTCCACAGTGGGTTGCAAATTTAGTCTTGGTGAAGAAACCGAACGGAGCATGGAGATTGTGCATCGACTTCACAGACCTCAACGCAACATGCCCAAAAAATAACTTCCCACTGCCCCACATTGATCAACTGGTTGATAACACGGCAGGTCACGAGATGATGACATTTATGGATGCTTTTGCAGGTTATCACCAGTTAGCGATGCACCCGGACGACCAGGAGCATATGGCGTTCTACACTAATAAAAACCTGTATTGCTGGAAAAGGATGCCATTTGGGCTTATCAATGCCGGAGCTACCTACCAAAGACTGGTAAATAAAATATTCAATCTGCATATCGGACACACAATGGAAGTGTACGTGGACGACATAGTTGTCAAAATTTTACGGAAGGAGGATCACCTGGATCACCTCAAGTGGGCCTTTGACATACTACTCCACTACAACATGAAACTGAACCCGAAGAAGAGTAGCTTTGGCGTGCTTTCGGGGAAGTTCCTGGGACACCTGGTGAGCTAAAGAGGAATCGAAGTTAACCCAACCCAGGTAAAGTGCATCATGGAAATGCAGCCACCCGACTCGGTGAAGAAAGTTCAAAGGCTGATCGTGTGTTTGGCAGCTTTGAACCGGTTCATCTCCAAATCTGGTGACCGGAATCGTCCATTCTTTGAAGCAATCAAAGTTAACAAAGATAAGCACCCAGACGATTTCCTGTGGACAGACGAGTGTCAGAAGACCTTCGAAAGCATCAAGGAGTACCTGGCCAATACACAAATATTATCAAAATCGGAACCTGGAGAGAAGTTGTTCCTGTATCTGGCGGCGTCGGAGGTGGCAATCAGCTCGGTACTAGTCTGAGCAGAAGGAAAGGCACATTACCAGTGTACTATGTAAGCCAAGCCCTGCAAGAAGCAGAGTTATGATACTCGCCCACGGAGAAGCTGACCTATGCACTGGTGATAAGTGTCAGAAAGTTGCGGCCGTATTTCTTTGACCACCGGGTGGAAGTGTTGACGACATTCCCACTAAGGTAGATATTGCACCGGCCAGACACTGCAGGACGCTTGTTGAAATGGTCACTAGAGGTTAGCCAATACGATATAACCTACGCACCCCGAACAGTGATCAAGGGACAAGCACTCGCCGATTTCATCATCGAGCTAACTTTCCCACAAGATCCGGCAAGGGGACGTATAGCTCTGTGACACCTCTACGTCGACGGATCATCGACTAGCACAGCAGCAGGAGCCAGTGTAGTACAGATATGCCCCGACAGACAGGTCTTCACCTCAGCAATCCGGTTTGACTTCAGAGCCACCAATAACGAAGCCGAATACGAAGCGTTAATAGCTGGACTTAGGCTATCATTAGCTGTGGGGGCAACCAATCTTCAGATTTTCGGAGATTCTTAGCTAATAATATCCCAAGTCCGGGGGGAATATAAAGCCAAGGACCAGCAGATGGCATTATATCAAAAGATTGTGGCACACCTGATCTCGATGTTCAAACAAGTGTATATCGAACAGATTCCAAAACTAAAAAATACCCAAGCCGATGCACTAGCCCGACTAGCTACAAGTAGCGGTGAAGTAGAGCTGACGGAGGTCGTTATCCAATTATAAAATAAATCAGACTTCGAGTGGGGGGAAGGAAGGAGGCAATGATTGGTGCACTCCAATCAAAAATTACTTGAAGGACTGATCGGTCCCAGAAGTTACATGGGAAGCTAGTTGGCTAGTGAAGCAAGCAGTCAAGTACACATTGATAGATGGCCAACTGTACAAACGTGTATTCTCTCTACCCCTACTTAAATGCTTATCTGAAAAATAAGGGTCTGAGGTGTTAGAAGAAATCCACCAGGGAATCTGTGGGAGTCACGCTGGGGGGCAAACTTTGGAATATAAGACGATCAGACAAGGGTACTATTAGCCCACTCTGCGCAGAGATGCCATTAGCTTCGCCCGGAGGTGCCAAAAATGTCAGCTATTATCACTAAACATTCATACTCCGGTGAGCCAACTCAAATCGGTCTTCCTCCCATGACCTTTTGCAGAATAGGGTATCGACTTGATCGGCCCATTCCCACCTGGTAAAGGTGGTGTAAAGTTCATCGTAGTAGCGGTGGACTATTACACAAAATGGGCTGAAGCCGAGGCACTCACAACAGTAACGCAGGAGAGAATGATCAGCTTCATCTGGAAAATCTGATGTGTCGATTCGGGCTCCCACAGTCAATAGTGACGGGCAATGGTAGACAGTTCGACGGTCAGAAGTTGAGAGAATTCTGCAGTTCATGGAATATCAAGAAATATTACTCAACATTGTACCATCTGCAGTCGAATGGACAGGTCGAAGCAGTGATAAAGATTCTGAAACATGTGTTGAAGATCCATCTCGAGGATAAAAAAGGTAGTTGGGCAGATGAGCTCCCGTAGGTGCTGTGGTCCTACAGAACTTCGTACCGGTGAGACTCCGTTTGTCTTAGCTTTCGGAACAGAAGTAGTCGTACCGGTGGAAGTCCAGAATCAGACTTGGAAGGTGGTGGGATACTATGAAAAAGAAAATGACGAAGCCCTGGCCGTGGAGAAGAATTTACTTGAAGAAACCAGAGCCTCGTCAGAATTGAAGAACGCCACCTACAAGCAAAGAGCGGAAAAATACTACAACTCTCAAGTACGGAATAGAAGTTTCAAGGTTGGAGAGTTGGTATTGAGAAGGAAACTGGCAACTCCACCCGATGTGTTCGGACCCAATTGGGAAGGTCCGTTCCGGGTCACCGCAAGCTGGGCAAATGAGACATATGATCTCGAGGACATGGATGTAAAAGCTTCCTCATATACATGGAGTGCAACACACTTGAAGAAGTTCTATCAGTAGCAGAGGAAGGATTGGAGTATGAAAAGAAGTCTGTCACGGAATGAATGCTCAAAAGAGTGTTTATATGCCCTTGAGTGAAGAAGCTGCTACAGTTTCTTGAGGAGTCTGTCCAAGACCATGTGTGTACCACCTAGTCAATCTTCCAGGGATGAGATGGTAGATTCTTTGTACAAACGAGTGTCAAACACTAAAGATGAAGTCGTGAAGAAGCTGATAATCAGTGTCTAAATCGGTTCGAAAAGTTGAAGAAAATAGAGTATACCCAGTAGTTGGCAGTAGAGGAAGGTGGACCACAACTTGTAATTAGACTAGTCAGAGGTTCGCATCAGGGATGTTGATGACAACCTATGTAAATATCGTTGCTCAATAAAGTTAGAATTTTTTCGAAAGAAATCAACTATTCAAGCTCTAAATACGCAAGGACTTAGGTCCCAAAAACGTTATTATCTAAAGCTCGAGGCAAAGGCCAAAGTGCCCAGGTTAGCGAAGGTGTCCTTCTTAAAGAATCACTAAGCACCCACTGCCCAAAGTTAGAAAAATTCACAAAAGACGATTTAAAACATCTAACGCAAAGTTGTTAAAACCCAATCACCCAAGTGAATAACAAGAGTACAACTCGCTACCCTAAGTGGTCTAAGACGATCAATTCGCTGCCCTAAGTGGCGTAAGACGAACAAGTAAGTACCAAATAAATAAGTACGATTTGTAGTCCTAAGTGACGTAAACGAATGATTCGCTTCCCAAAGTGGAATAAGATGAACAATCGCGTACTAAAAACGTAAACACGAGCTAATAAAAGATATAACGTGCGAGAAATTAAATTAGAGCCAGCTATAACAAAAAGTTGAAATTCATTTAAAAATACTTAGAAAATATCTAAGTATGGAAGTAATGCTGGTTACAAAGGCCAACCAGCAAGCCATCTTCAAAACACTAAAAAGCTCCTTCTAGGCGAGCTATGTAATCCTAGCGAACTACTCCTATCTAAACAAAGGTAAAAGAAACAAAAAGAAGAAAAAATCTTCAAGTCTCGGGAGCAGTGGGGGTTTCAGCGAACTCCCAACTGACTACCATGGAGAGGTAATCACCAGTTAAGAATGTCCGATTGGTGATGCACTAAGCAAGTAGACTCTTGCTCGCTCGCCAAAGGGTTATCAATCAGGTGTTGATAGCTCCTTGAGAGTTACGTACCCAAGTGTAGGTTAATTTCAAGTAATAAAATTTCTCGGGAGACTGAGTGTCAAACCACAGGGAGATTTGGAAGAAAAAGATACAAACTAGTTGAGAGGTTTCAATAGAGTAACAATATACTAGAGCTTCGGGATTCCACTTTAAGTGAAGATACTAGAGTTATTCTTGGTTATCTTTGATAACTCAATCGAAATCTAACAATCAAGAGATTTCAATCGGAAGATATAACATTGAGCACGTATAATACTTTGAAAAATACCTTTAGTTGTTCTAACAAGTCTATAAAATCAATAATTGACATGTAAAACTAAGCATTTGTTGTGCCAATAAGTCTACAACAAATCAAAATAATGACACATCAAAACCTTTCTTAAAAACTCATCAAATGACTAA
>JAPKLY010001470.1:27623-43262 GCA_026898435.1 Prunella vulgaris | reverse complement strand
AGCGAGACTGACTGACTTCTTCAGAATGGTTTACGCTTCAGACTTCAATAAATTGGGTCGACTCCAATATTCTTCAGTCTTCAGCACGATCCTTCTGTACTGAATCTCTAACCTAACTATCCTGAACTATTTTATCATGAACACTATACTTAGGCAAATTCATCAGGGGTTTTGGGATCTAATCAAAATACTCAGATTGTCCCAACAGAGCTCTTCTGAGCTCAGTTGGCTTTGGCATAAACGCCTGAGTCACTTAAACTTCAAGATTATTAACAAAATTTCTAGACTTTCTCTTGTAGATGATCTACCTAATGAAATTTTTAGCAAAGACCACGTGTGCGGAGCATGTCAGGAAGGCAAGCAAACCAAAGCTTCATTCAAGGAGAAAGATGCCTTCTCAACTGACAGAGTGCTTCAGCTCCTGCACATGGATCTTTTTAGTCTGATTACTCCTGTCAGCATGAATGGTAGGAAATATACCCTTGTTGTTGTTGATGACTATTCCAGGTACACATGTGTTATTTTCTTGCTGAACAAGAAGGAGACTCAGGTCAAGCTTCCAGAGCTGCTCAAGCAATTGAGTACTGAACAGGGTCAGAGCATCGTCAGGATCAGATCAGATCGGGGAACAGAATTTATTAATTCTATTATAACTGATTTATGTACTGAACTTGGTATTGCTCATGAGACTTCTCTAGCCAGGACCCCTCAGCAAAATGAGGTAGCTGAGAAAAAGAACCGAACCCTGAAGGAAGCTGCCCGGACCATGTTGGCTGAGTCAGGACTGCACAATAAGTACTGGGCTGAAGCAATCAACATTGGTTGCTACACTCAGAACCGATCTATGCTGAACAAACAACATGCTCAGACACCTTATGAAACTTGGAATAAAAGGAAGTCTCGCATCTCCTATTTCCATATGTTGGGACAATCTGAGTATTTTGATTAGATGCTAAAACCCCTAATGAATTTGCCTAAGTACAGTTGTTCAGGTTTGTCTAGTTCAGGATAGTCTGGTTAGGAATTCAGTTCAGGGGGAACATGCTGAAGACTGAAGAATATTGGAGTCGACCCAATTTACTGAAGTGTGAAGTGCAATCCATCCTGAAGAAGTCAGAGCCAGTCTTACTGAAGATTGCCTGGACTGAAGCTGAAGATCGAAGCCTGATGATCGGTCCTGAAGACAATCCTGAAGTACCATTGGCTGATGTTTCTACTGAGTACACTAAGCATACCCAGGACAGAACTCTGTCAGTGAAGAGTAAGTATAACCTATCAGGCTGTGCTGAACGAACATAAGACCTGACTTAGGACTTGGTTCAGTTTACCTGGATCATGTAAGTCCAAAGTAAAAAGGTTACACATACTGGGCTGAATAACCTATCAGACCGTGCTGAATGCACATAAGAACTGACTTAGGCCTTGGTTCAGTTTACCTGAATCATGTAAGTCCAAAGCAAAAAGGTTATTTATGCTATGGGACAAGAGACAAAAAGAATGTCAGTAAGACTCCAATAAGACAAACAATCAGGCTGAGTTATTTGCAAGAGACTCAGAGTATTGAATGTACGAGGAAGGACAAATGTCTGAAAGTCAACTAGCCATTAGAACGGAAAGCCAATGATCTTTCTACACGTATGTACGGAGTCTGCGCAGCATTTAATGCGTCTCAGAGTTGCAGGCGGCGGGACAAACTTGGCAGATTAAGCATGGCGATTAGGTCAAACAGTACTTCTAGCCTGCAACCACCCAAAAATAGGAAATATTTGATTTGATCTCCTCCAACGGATCTATTTTGAATCTTGCCTATAAATATGGAGAGCCTTGCACCCATTCAAGGCTAACGGGAAATTTCTAAGCGAAAGCTCTTAAGAATCCAAGCACTCAAAGCATACTATAAGTAACACTCTGCATTTAAATTTCACTAGTGTTGTAGTAGGATTCTCTCTGTATTTGCTTCGATCGATAGCTCTTATGTTTAGCATTATTTTGTAATTCTAGAGCTTTCCTAGTTGGAAACCCGAATACCAAACCACTCAGGGTGTGAGATTGGTTGGTTAGAAGGACTGGGACTTGTAAATGCCCAGGGGTCAGTTCCTAAGAGAGGAAGTTGGCTATTTGTGTCCCTTGGCACGTAAAACCCAAGTACCTATCCTCAGGATTTTGAGGATAGCTTCCTGTTAAATCAAGTCGTGGAGGTAGGAGTTGGTTATCTCCGAACCACGTTAAAAAGACCTGTTAGGATATCTATGATAGATGTTTTGACGATATAAACCAATCAGCTTGTAATAGGACCAGCTGAACATGTTAGTCAGCTGATGAGTAGTTAGGATTAGATAGGTCCAAGTAAGGGGGAATCTACATTGCTGCCTAGAAGATCCGAAGCTATCATAGAAGAGAAGACCAGCCGAGACCTTGTGGACTTAGCCAATTTTAGAAGACAGAAGATTTAAGCAGCTGACACTGGAGCATCGAGAGCAGATCATTAGAGAAGTTAACATCAGCCGATAGCTGAAGAGCAGATCAGCTGATATCAGAAGATTAGCTGATCAGCTTAGAGCACGTCGCAGACAAGATAAGGACTTAGATAAAAGACTTATTCAGACGAAGTCAAGAAGTCCAGCTGAGGTGCACACCAGCAGACTTGCACATCAGCTGAGGTCCAAGTATCAGCAGACTGATACACCAGCTGAGGAGACAGATCAGCTGAGGTTTTGTGCTCAACCCAGATTCTTCGGAATCAATTTTAGGGGTTAACTTGCGACATAAAAGGAAGATTCCCAGAATAGAAGATCAATCAATCAAGGGGACAAACTTGATTGATTGAAGATCGCGAAGACTGACGGGAATAAAGAAGGAAATTCAATCAATCACAATGATTGATTGAATACGAGATTATAGGATCTCAGATTTCTAGTCCATTCCAACGTCTAGTTATTTGATCCTATAAATTAGAGTAATAATGATAATTTCTGCATTGGATTCACACGCACATTAAGCTAGCCAATACTCTGTCAGTTTTATCACTTACGCTCAAAAACACCATCCATACTTATCCTTTGTAAAAGCTTTGTAGAAGCTGTGAGAAGTCAATTGCAATTATAGCATTGACAAGTTGTAAAGAGAGTAGTACTCTAAAAAACTGTGTAAGTAAGTGAGTTAGCGGAGAGCCCCTCAAGTCCAAGTTGGATTGAGGAGAGTGGATGTAGGACAGTTGGTCCGAACCACTATAAATCCCCTGTGTCTCTTCGTATTTCTTTCTGTTCTTATCTGTGCACATCACCCAAAAACAAATTTTCATTATAAACGTTTCCGCACTATACACAGCGCACTATTTTCAAAATTCAGACTACCTCAAGTAGTCTGCTGATTTTCTGAATAAACCAGTAAAATTGAAAAAGGTTTTTGAATCCTTACAAGTCTATTAAACCCCCCCTTCTAGACTTGTTCAAGTGTATTCTACTCTAAAACCTGCCTTTGGGACCAACAAGTGGTATCAGAGCTGTGTGTCCAAAAGACCACAGCCTGAGAAAGCTTTTGGTGGTCACCTGGACAGATCCCTGAAAAAAAAAATTTGGAAAAATCTGTGTGCTTTTTATCTAACCACTTGCAGATATGTCTTCCTACAAAAAGAGTGGATCCAAGACAAGGAAGTTGCCTGAATTCTCCATAGAGGATTATGATTACTGGAAATTCAGAATGGAGAATCACCTTGGAGCCATTCATGATCGAATGTTAGATGTTCTGGAGGAAGGGCCAATCAAGTTCTTCTGGGAATGAATAAGTGATGGCAAGACTCCAGAAGCTGAAATTAGTGAAAGAAGGAAGACAGAGAAGAAGAAGAGTGAATTAAACGATGCTGAAAGAAAACTCTTCAACCTCGATCAAGTGGCCAGAACATAAATCATTGAGACACTCTCCAAAGAATATATAGAGAAAATCAAGACGTGCAGAACCGCTAAGGAGATATGGGAGAAACTCTCCTTGATGTGTGAAGGGACAGATCAAATCAAAGAGAACAAGCTTCAAGCTGTTCTACATACCTTTGACACATTTAAAATGAAAGCTGATGAAACCATTGATCAGCTAGATATGAGGCTGACAAACATACTGAATAAGGCAAGCTCCTTAGGAAAGGATTACTCAGAGAAAGAGATTAATAACAAAATTCTGAGATCTCTTACTCCTAGATAGAGAGTGAAGGTGACAGTAATTAAAGAGACAAAGAATTTATCTGAGATGAGTCATCATACACTGTTATCTCATCTGAAGGCACATGAGTTCGATATCCAAGAAGAAGATCAAGAAGATGAGACTCCAACTTCATCAGCCACAAAGAATGTTGCATTCTCTGCTGCAGCTGATAGTCAAGAGAAATCCTTTGATCCAGAGGACATGAGCTTAAAGGAGCAACTTGCTTTATTGACCAAGAAGTTTGACAAGATGTCAAACAAGTTTCAGAAGTATAGATCTCATTGGAAGAAGAATAAGAGTGATTCTTCTAGAAGATACCAGAAGTCATCTGATGCCAGAAGACCATCAGATGAACAGGAGACCAGATATAAGTCTCCAGAAAGAAGGAGGGATCCAAGTCCCAGAAGAGGAGGAGATGGTGTTTGTTTCACTTGTAACAAGCCAGGACATCTCAGTTATGATTGTCCTCAGCTTACCCCAAGGGAAAGAGAAGAGAAGAGGATCAAGAGAGATCGCAGGTTCGCTGATAAGAGAGCTCTGCTGGCAGAGGAGGAGAAGCAGGATATCAGCTCATCCTCGTCCTCATCTGATTTTGAATCAGAGGATGATATCTGCCTTATGGCTAAGGTGGAAGAGGTAAATTCTCCTACCCCCTCTGTTAGCTCATCTTGCTCCTCTACCTATTCTATGGAGTCAGATATACACAAGTTGTTATCTGATCTCCAATCCTCCTTAAAAGTTTGTTCTAAGCTGGAAGAGGAGAACTCAAGTTTGAAAGCTGAAGTTTTAAGCTTGAGACAAGATCTGGAAAGTAATAGACTACCAGTGATATCCTATGACTCACAAGCTAACAAGTCTGCTGACTTAATAGCAAAATGTGAAGAACAGGAGAAGCTGATAGAAAAGCTACTTTCTGAGAACACTGTCTTGAGTGAAGAACATAATCTGCTGACAGCTAAGTTCGATGAACTCTTCAAGCAGAATGAACTGATAACCAAAAATTAACAGAAGCTTCAGCTGAAAGTGGATCAGCTGACTAAGGCAAAGAATGTCGTGTCTGAAATAGTTGAATCCTCACAAACTGTGAATGATAAAAGGGGTCTTGGTTATCCCAAACCCAAACCACAAAAGAAGAAGAAAGGTGACAGTGGATTAATTAAGGATCCTCGAAAGGGTAAAGGGCCAGCTAAGCCTGCATCTGGATCAGAAGGGCAGAAGAGCAGAGGGACAGAAAAGGTCCCAGCTGGATAGAAGAGCTCTAAAGCTCAGAAGTCTGCTGGTGATCAAAAGGTTTCAACAGAGCAGAAGAGTACTAAAACTCAGAAGCCTCGAGATCAGAAGAGGAATCCAAGTCATAGCTCAGCTAAGACAAGGAGACCTCAGCAGAATCAGCAGAGGAATGATAAGCCTGGGTCATCTCAGCAGAGTAAACCCAAGCGAAACAGACCTCAGCCCTGGGTTACTTTTAATGTAACCAAAGTAGGCAAGCCTTCACCGGCTAAAGTTTATGAGTAATTCAGAGGCTCAAGCCGAAATTATCCGTTTGAGCAACCTACCTATAAACCTTCTGTTATCACTCATCGCCCCAAAAAAGATCCTCTGAGGGAGATGATTTTTGTGGACAAATATGGTAGAAGGTTGAGATCTCCTAAACCTCATAAGGATGATCTCTACCTGTGGATCCAAAAAGTCGATACTAACCAATCAGGACCCAAAGATAGGGTACCTAAAACCTGAGTTTTAATTTCAGGTTAACTCTAGCCCTATAGAAAGAGGGGAAGCCAAAGGTCATGTCTGGTACATTGATAGCGGCTGCTCGAAGCACATGACCTTTGAGAAGCACCTTCTCCAGAACTTTATAACGCTGGATGGGCCTAGAGTTGTGTTCGGTGACAATAATTTTGGAGTCACCAGAGGAGTAGGCACCCTGCTGATCAAAGGAACAAGAGTTGAAGAAGTCTACTATGTAGAAGGGCTCATGCACAATCTTCTGTCTGTATCCCAATTCTGTGACAAGGGATACTAAATAAGATTTTCTAAGAACTCTTGTCTTGTTATTAAAGATTTAAATGAGCAGGTGCTACTAACTGGCCTCAGAAGAGGTAATATGTATCTTACAGATTTTACAAGCTGTCCAGCTGACTCATGTTTGGTTCCTAAAAGCTCATCAGAGATCAGCTGGCTCTGGCACAAGAGGTTAGGTCATCTGAACTTCAAGACTCTCAACAAGGTTGCAAGGAAGGGTCTAGTCAGAGGTCTACCAAATGAGGTGTTTGCATCTGAGCCGAAGTGTGATGCCTGTCAGAAAGGGAAGCAGACTAAAGCCTCATTCAAAGGTGTGCAGAGTACTTCAACAACAAAAGCACTCCAGCTGCTTCATATGGACTTGTTTGGACATGTCTCACCCCTTAGTTTCAGTGGAAGGAAGTACACACTGGTGATTGTTGATGACTATACAAGATTCACTTGGGTAGTGTTCTTGTTCAAGAAGAATGAGACTATGGTCAAGATGCTGGAGTTGTTCAAGAGGATTCAGAAGGAGCTGGACCTCAGCATAGTCAGAATCAGAAGTGATAAAGGTACTGAGTTTCTTAACTCTGTTGTTTCTGACTATTGCAGGGATAATGGTATTCAGCATGAGACATCAGCTGCCAGAACACCTCAGTAGAATGGGTTAGCTGAGAGGAGAAACAGAACCCTCAAGGAGGCAGCAAGGACTATGTTAGTTGAATATCAGACTCCTCAAAGATTTTGGGCAGAAGCCATCAATACTGCCTGCTTCATCCAAAATAGGTGTCTACCAGTCAAGAGACATGGGAAGACTCCTTATGAAATGTACAAAGGTAAAACTCCTAACCTTTCCTCTGTCCATAATTTTGGGTGTAGGTGTTTCATCCATGACAATGGAAAGACTAAGTTAAAAACTTTTGATGCTAAGGTTGCTGAAGGAATATTCTTAGGATATTCTGGAAGTAGCAAAGCCTATAGAGTCTTTAATAAAGTCTCTCTCTGTGTGGAGGAGACACCCCATGTTGTATTTGATGAATCTTTTCATGAGTACAGCAAGGAGAAGCTAGCAGAAGAGGTGGATCAGCTGAATCTATCAGATAAGCCAGATCTGATTAAGGTAGTAGTACCTAGGATAGAATCAGACTCAGATTCAGATGATGAGCCCAAATCAGCTGATAAGCCCTCATCAGCATCAGGTGATAGCACATTGACTCCTGACACTAACCATGGGGGAATTTCAGACAAGACCCAAGAGGAGCAGACTATGGCACCTCAAAGGGGCAAGAAGACATTGTCTGATTTCCCAGCTGAACAGATTCTAGGAGATCCAAGTGTAGGTGTTCAGACCAGAAGAAAGCTAAACTTGGGTGCTCAATTCAGCTGTTATGTGTCTCTGATAGAACCCAAAAATATCCATGAAGCTCTTGAAGACCCAAACTGGATTGTAGCTATGCAAGAGGAGCTAAATCAGTTTGCAAGACAAGAAGTTTGGACCCTAGTAGAGAGGCCCAAACATCAGAAGGTCGTAGGCACTAAGTGGGTATTTAAGAACAAAAAGGATGAAAATGATGTAGTAGTTAGAAACAAGGCAAGGCTAGTAGCATAGGGGTATTCACAGTCAGAGGGGATTGATTATGATGAGACATTTGCTCCTGTGGCAAGACTAGAAGCCATTAGATTGTTTCTGGCCTACGCTGTTTTCAAAGGGTTCAAGGTATATCAGATGGATGTCAAGTCAGCATTTCTGAATGGAATCCTGGCAGAAGAGGTTTATGTGGAACAGCCACCAGGATTTGAGATTGGGAACAAGGTTTATAGGTTGCAGAAAGCTTTATATGGACTAAAGCAGGAACCTAGAGCTTGGTATGATACTCTATCACAGTTCCTACGGGATAGTGGATTCAGTAAAGGAAAGATTGACAAAACCTTGTTCAGAAAGGAAGACGGAGATGATATTCTCTTAGTGCAGATATATGTGGATGATATCATCTTTGGCTCCCCCAACAAACTGATGTGTGATGAGTTCAGCAAGCTGATGACCAGCAAGTTTGAAATGTCCATAATGGGGGAGATGACTTATTTCCTTGGATTGCAGGTAAAACAGATGTCCAATGGAACGTTCATTAGCCAAGCTAAGTATGCCAAGAATTTGATAGAAAAGTTTGGAATCAGTAGCAGCAGAGAAGCTAAGATTCCAATGATGGCAAATTTTAGCATGGATCCAGATGAGGCTGGTGAGAAAGTGGATCAGACACAATATAGGGGACTTATTGGTTCTCTGCTGTATCTCACTGCCAGCAGACCTGACATCAACTTTGCAGTAGGAGTATGTGCAAGATTTCAGGCCAACCCTAAGAAATATCATCTGGAAGCAGCAAAGAAGATTGTAAAGTATTTGAACGGTACTTACAATCTAGGCCTCTGGTACCCACCTGATGACAACTTTCAGCTGAGTGGGTACTCAGATTCTGACTATGGAGGGTGCAAGATTGATAGGAAATCAAACTCTGGCACATGTCAGTTTCTGGGAAGTAAGCTGATATCTTGGTTCTCCAAAAAGCAGACTTCAGTAGCTACTTCTACAACAGAGGCAGAGTACATGGCTGCTGGTAGTTGTTGTTCTCAGCTGCTCTGGATCAGATAACAGCTGAAGGACTACCATGTGATCACAGAAGAGATACCCATCTTCTGTGATAGCACAAGTGCAATAGCCATTACTCAGAATCTTGTTCTCCATACTAGATGCAAGCATGTGGACATAAGACATCATTTTCTTCAGGATCATGCTGAGAAAGGAGATATCAGGATGGAGAAGATTCATACGGAGAAGCAGAGAGCAGATGTTCTTACCAAACCCTTAGCAGAGGTAAGATTCAGAGAATTAGTAGCAGAGTTAGGAATGATAGATGGAGGAGCAGTTCTATAGAAAGAAAGTTTTTGGGAAAACGGGTAGTCAGCTGGTACCCAGCTGAGGACTATTCTGCTGAAGTAGCCAGCTGATCCTCACATCAGCAGATCTGGTATGTCAACTTATTCTTTCCTTTCTTTTCTCTATCTTGTTATGTCTAACTTGATACAGGAATAAGTTATGAAAGTCAGACAAGGCCACTTTGCTTCAGCTGGTCCATGTCAGCTGACATTAAAGACCCAGATGAGCATAAAAGATTTTCATAAGGATCGCTCTTATCAGCTGATCTTGCCACGTCAGCATCTCGATAAGTATTTCTATGATCTTTATGTCGATTTTTTTTTTAATCTATCAAATCATTTCAAAAATTAATAAATCCCTAATTTCTAAAAACTATTTTAGAAAATTGGCAATCAAATCTTTTTGTTTACGAAAAATCGGGGATTTATTACCTTTTTTTCCAAAATAAGGTGTCAGTTGTAATTAATTTAACACCGTCTAAATCTTCTCAAAAAGTGCTTTCATCATTACCTTTTTCAAAAAGGGGAATCTTTTGAGGCGGTCAAAACCTTTTCGAAATCCTGACACCCACGCATCACCTCCAAAATACTCAAAGGTCATTTATTCTGGACCTTTGATTTGTGTGATGCAAAATACAAATCTACGATCAAAACTGATCGGTTTTAATTTTGGAAAAACTTCTCATATCTCTCGATACTTATATATACCCCTTTATACTTCTTTCTGAAAACTTCTGTTCCTAAATCTTAAGTTTTCCTGCATACTATTCTCTCTGCACTCAAACCCTGTTTTGAAGGTATGGCATCAAAGGCAATGCAAAAACTCTTCAAGGAAAAGATGTACGCAGAGATATGTGTCTATTTTGACACGACTAGGGTTCAAGAAATTAGAGAAATCCTAAACCTTCTCCAAAATCAAAATCTCCGAACCTTCATCTCCATGACCCCCCCTGACCATAAAACCCTAAATTTCTATGCTTTCCAATTCCTTCTTAAGGCCCAGTTCAGCACAGACTCCATCGGCTCCTTGGTTGATGAAGTAGCTGTTGTTATCTCCAAGGATGTTGTCGCTGATATCTTTGGCCTATCCTCCACTGGTGTCCAACCTCACAAATACAAGGAAGCTGACTACCTGGAGACTTTTCAGTTGATGGCCAGGACGAGTTACAGGGACACCACCACGAACCTGAAGAAATCCATGCTGAGGAGGCGGTTTCGGTTCCTGATGGATGTGGTGACCAAGGTCATCTTGGCGGAACAGGGGAGTTTGGACGCCATTACCAAACTCCGCCTGAGTGTGGCCCGCACCATTCTCGATGGGGTGCAAGCAGACTGGGTGAGTCTGCTATGGTTCCGCCTGGAACAGGCGTCCAAGAGGTGCTTGGTGAAGGAGGTGAATGGGGAACAGGTTTACAGTTTTAAATCCAAGTGTTCCATGGCCACCAAGATCACTATTCTTCTGAATCATCTGCTGCCCCAGCATGAGTGGGATGAGGAATGGGTTGTTGAGTACAACCACACCAAGTTCTTAAGGGGAAGTAACTTGGACATCATTGGGCCAGCTGACTCAGATTCCGACGCTGATACAGTAGCTGTTGCCCTGGTCCTTCTGCTGGTCATGGGAAGAAGCAGAAGAGGAAGGCTCCAATGCCTGCTGGAGGTGGTAAAAAGAAGAAATCCAAGAAAGAAACCACTCCAATTCAAAGGAAGCTCTCCTTTGATTCTGATTCAGATGAAGAAGAGGATACTGCTTTGCTAAGCAGTCTGAAGAGGGAGAAATCTTCTGCAGAGAAGCCTACTCTGCTGGTTGTTGAGTCTTCTGGAGAAGAAGAGCAGGCTATGGAGGAGTCAGCTGAGAAGGCTGCGTCAGATGAGGATTCTGCGACTGGCTCTGATGAGGAGGAAGAGGAGTCGGAAGAGAGGGAGTCAGGGGAACCCTCAGTAGCTGAGACAGAGGTTCTTCATTCCTCTGCTGATACACCATCAGCAGATACACCTTTAGCTGCCTCACCTATCAGGTCAGCTTCTCCTACACCTTTTTCTGATCCTTCCCAACACTTTTCAACCCCAGCCGATCCCTCACCTTCACAAATCCCAGTCGGCAATGAACCAGAGGAGATGGCTACCTCTGGAGAGCCTTCAGCTACCCCCAAACCCTCTCACCCTGAACCCATAATTCTCGATAATCCCAATTCCCCCTCAGAAATGGCCAAACAAGCACGCCTATCTCACCATCTTTCAAAGGGGCCTCTTAAACGAGGGATGATTATATCTGCCCTAGCCCACATTTCCCTCTACATTCCTGAACTCAACCCTTATCCAGCCTACCAGGACATCCTTGCTGATGGCCTAGCCTGGGCACAAGCAAGAGAGGGACCAGTCACATTCTTTCTGGCCCTAATTAAGGAGATGGGAGAAGCAGCTTTCACTGAATGGGAGGAAATTCTGATGGATGCCTTGGAGGTTAAGGCTCCATCCCAGCTGACATCCCCTGAAGGGCTGAGGAAGGTGGCTAGAGCTCTGTTGCTCAAAGATGGAGTGGCCCTGGACTGCCCTGAAACAGCAGAGACTGAGTTTGTTCCTCCAGCAGCACACTTTGAGATCTCCCCTGCTGATCAGGTAACTCCTGCCCTTTTGGATCAATTAAAAGGCTATTTTGATGACCACATCAGGGAGGTCAAAGCTACTCTTCTGGCTGCCAAGTCTGCTGCCCCCTCCTTGATTGAAGCTCATGTTCATCAAGTCCTACTGGCCCATCGCAACAAGCTGAAGGAAGCTATGGAGGACAGCTTGTATGCCACCCGCATTGAATTCTTCAATACTCTCCAGAGCTTCAAGGCAACTGCCATAGCGTTCAATGATGATGCATCTGCTTCTCTTGCTGCTGAGTCTGAGAGATTCAGATTGGTCTCTGAACGGTTGGAAGGACAAATTGCTGAGTGCAAACACGGTCAGGAGGACCTGAAAGATATTGTGGTCAAGCTTCCTACTTCTCTACCCTCTGCTGCAGTAATTGATGATATCAAAAAGGGGGAAGAGAAGAACTCAGCTGCTATTGCTGCCTTGCAAGCTGAGATGGCCTCTCTGAGAGCTCTTCTGGTGGATAATCAAGGGGTTCTATCTGCTAGGATAGAAAATGTTGAAGATTACATCAACACCAGGAAGATGGCTGCTCAGAAAACTCAGGAGTTGAGAGATCAGAAAATGGCCGAGGCTTTGCAGAAGCAAAAAGTTGTTGCTGTAGAAAGGGAAAAGAAGAAAAGAATTATGAATGTTGATCTGGACGAAAAGCTGGCTAAGGAGTTGCAGCTAGCTGAGAAAGAAACCCTTGAGGAGAGGAGGAAGAGGCAGGAGAGGGAGATGAATGATGAGCTTGAGAGGAGATATCAGAGGAAGCTGAAGAAGAAAGGGAAAGCAGTAGCTCAAGGCAGCAGGACTAGGAGTGGAAAATTCATCAGAGATCCAAATGAGCCTCTAGTTGACGGACCAATTGATATGTTCTACAATCAATTATCTGATGAGCTGATGGATCTCTGGAAAACCATAAAAGCCAAAACTATGATCCACTTCTATGTTCTCCGAGGAGAAGATACCAGAGGAGAGAGAGAGAAAAATGCTGAGTTCAGAGATTGGTTGAAGGAGACTTTTCCTAAGTTCTTCAGAGCTATCATAGAAGAGATGCATAAGGTAGAGGTTTCGCCAGAGTTGCCAGAAATTGAATATCTTCCTACTCCAACTGATGTGAGTGGAAAGATAGATTGGGTGGAAATCAGGAAACATTGGCTGCAGATCACTCAACTCTTTCATCAGCTTTCTGACAACTCTCTGCCAGCTTTGAAGGAAATAGAGAAGAGATTCTTAGACTGGTTGCAAGTTTCGCTCAGCAGCAGAAGACCGCTCCTCATGTAATAGTCCAGCTGAGTCAGCTGAGGATTAGGTATCTTTACTTCTGTTTGTTATTTCTCTTTTGATTATTAATAAAGCTTTATCATTCCAGACAACTACTTGTTGTCAGCTGCATTTTGATTCTGTCCAAAAGATCTTAATTAAAGATCTTCTTTTCTGTCCTTTGCTGATCTTGATTTTGATTAAAAATGCTTATCTGTTGAGATCAGCTGAGTTGGTTTTGATATCATCAAAAAGGGGGAACTTGTTAGGATATCTATGTTAGATGTTTTGATGATATAAACCAATCAGCTTGTAATAGGACCAGCTGAACATGTTAGTCAGCTGATGAGTAGTTAGGATTAGATAGGTCCAAGTAAGGGGGAATCTACCATGCTGCCTAGAAGATCCGAAGCTATCATAGAAGAGAAGACCAGCTGAGACCTTGTGGACTTAGCCGATTTTAGAAGACAGGAGATTTAAGCAGCTGACACTGGAGCATCGAGAGCAGATCATCAGAGAAGTTAACATCAGCCGATAGCTGAAGAGCAGATCAGCTGATATTAGAAGATTAGCTGATCAGCTGAGAGCACGTCGCAGACAAGACAAGGACCATGGATAAAAGACTTATTCAGACGAAGTCAAGAAGACCAGCTGAGGTGCACACCAGCAGACTTGCACATCAGCTGAGGTCCAAGTATCAGCAGACTGATACACCAGCTGAGGAGACAGATCAGCTGAGGTTTTGTGCTCAGCCCAGATTCTTCGGAATCAATTTTAGGGGTTAACTTGCGACATAAAAGGAAGATTCCCAGAATAGAAGATCAATCAATCAAGGGGACAAACTTGATTGATTGAAGATCGCGAAGACTGACGGGAATAAAGAAGGAAATTCTATCAATCACAATGATTGATTGAATACGAGATTATAGGATCTCAGATTTCTAGTCCATTCCAACGGCTAGTTATTTGATCCTATAAATTAGAGTAATAGTGATAATTTCTGCATTGGATTCACACGCACATTAAGCTAGCCAATACTCTGTCAGTTTTATCACTTACGCTCAAAAACATCATCCATACTTATCCTTTGTAAAAGCTTTGTAGAAGCTGTGAGAAGTCAATTGCAATTATAGCATTGACAAGTTGTAAAGAGAGTAATACTCTCAAAAACTGTGTAAGTAAGTGGGTAAGTGAGTTAGTGGAGAGCCCCTCAAGTCCAAGTTGGATTGAGGAGAGTGGATGTAGGACAGTTGGTCCGAACCACTATAAATCCCTTGTGTCTCTTCGTATTTCTTTCTGTTCTTATCTGTGCACATCACCAAAAAACAAATTTTCATTATAAACGTTTCCGCACTATACACAGCGCACTATTTTCAAAATTCAGACTACCTCAAGTAGTCTGCTGATTTTCTGAATAAACCAGTAAAATTGAAAAAGGTTTTTGAATCCTTACAAGTCTATTCAACCCCCCCCTTCTAGACTTGTTCAAGTGTATTCTACTCTAAAACCTGCCTTTGGGACCAACAAGACCCTTGTGTGCTGATTTACTGTTTTGTTCAGGATCATAACTGTCATCATATTAAACTGAACATTCTTCATTGTTTTTGTATTCAGGACTGAATCAATCATCCTGAATTCTAATACTGTGCACTCTGCCTTAACCACCTGTTTACTAAAAAAACTCAGAGAAATTTTTTTCAGAAACTAAAACGAGTAGAAACTAAGGGCTCACTTTTGCACGTACTCTAGCTCACTGTGATAGTAGTCCAACTGACTTGTTTCCGAACAGTCAGTAGGTTTGTTATCTCTACTGAGCTTCTGAGCATTTTCCTCACACTCAGCTTATCTGACTCTTTACTGAACTGTCCCTGCTGCCCCTGTGGACCTTCAGCATACTGAGTAATTCAGGAAATCTTGACTGAGAGTGTTAGAGCATTTTTCTGAGTCTTTCAGAAAAATCTGACATCAGTGTATTCCCCTCCATACACTAATTATACTCGTTTCGGGACCAACAAGTGGTATCAGAGCAGTGGTTCAAAAGACCACTGACTTTGTTTACCAACAGTTTCTGAGGAGAAACTTTTGGTGGTCTACTGAACAGATCTTGTTTCTGGAAACTGCATATCATGGCATCCGGTTCTAAACGCCTCGAGGGCAATCTTCCTGAATTCTCTATTGACAATTATGACTATTGGAATTTCAGGGTACTCGCACATCTCTATTCCATCCATGATCAGATGCCTTTGGTGATTGAGCAAGGTCCGATAAAATTCATGAGGATTCTTCAGATGACCTGGCCTGTTGCTGGCAATGTTCCTGTTCCAGCCGCTGGAGATGAAGAAGTGGAAAGGTCTGCGCTTAATTCTGATCAGATTAAGCAAATCAGACTAGATAATATTACTAAGAAAATTATATTCCACAACATTTCTTACGAGAATTCATATAGACTCATGCACCTGAAGACGGCTAAGGAGATCTGGGATGCCTTGAGGGAAATGAGTGAGGGATCATAAAAGATCAAGGAGAACAAGAGAGATCTTGCGATCATGAAGTTTGAGGCCTTCCGGATGTTAGAGGGAGAGTCCATCGATCAGATGGAAGCTCGGTTCATTAAGATGA
>JAPKLY010001470.1:0-27613 GCA_026898435.1 Prunella vulgaris | reverse complement strand
GATGAACGAGCTAGCAACCCTTGGGAAGGAGTTTCCCAAGAGGGAGGTATCTTCTAAAATCCTGAATTGTCTCCCTGAAAGATGGGACACAGGAGTAATCTTGTTGAAAAACACTCAAGATCTCACCAACATTAATCACTCTCACCTATTCTCAGAGTTAAAGGCTCTGGAATTTGACCTCGATAAGAGGAAGAAGAAGGGTGTTGTCAGTGAGGAAGTTAGTGAGGAGAAGACACCTGAAAAGGAAAAGAGCGTAGCTCTTAAAGCTACTCATGAGCCTGAGGCTGGATCTGGTTCTAAGTCTCTGAAGGACATGAGCAAAGATGAGCTGGCCTTGGAATATAGCCTGATGGCGCGGCATTTCGAGAAATTGAACTCTCAATTCGGAAGGTATAAGAAATTTTAAACTGACAGCTGTGATCGCAGGTACTCCAGCCCCAGGAGATCGAGCCCCCGAAGAAAATAAAGGAGGGGTTCAGATTTCAGGAGAGATAGCGATGAGCCTGAGCGGCGAAGAGATGAGAAGAGGAGAGATGATGAGCCCAAAAGATCCAGCTCCAAACCTGAGCGATCATTAGGGAGCAGGAGGGAGTCATCAGATAAAAGGTACACTGACAAGAAGTTTGCTTCTGATGTAGATCAGTGCTACCACTGCAAGAAGACCGGACATTATTAGTATGATTGACCGGAGCTCAGTGCTCGTGAGCGAGAGGATCGGAGGGCAAAGAGAGAACTCAGGGCATCAGACCGGAGAGCTATGCTTGCTGAGGATTCCTCAGATTCAGATGGCCCAGGACGCCGGTCCCCTGAACTCTTCTCCGATGAGGAGTATGATGATCTCTGCCTGATGGCAGATGATGAGGTATGTTCTTCTGCCTCTTCTCCTGATCACGCACCTGAGCTTAGCTCTGACTCAGCAGGAGAACTCGACCTTCAACTCGCTCTTGAGCAATTTATGGCTGACTTCTCAAGGCTGCAGGAGACTCATACTCACAAAGTGGATGTGAATGCACAACTGAGTGGAGAAAACGATCGGTTAACGGAGTCTCTCAGAGTAAGAAATACTGAGGAAGCCCTCAGATAAGTACATCTTCAGGAAGAGCTGCTTCATGCTCGGAACAAGCATGATGAAGCTCCACTGGAGGTGGAAAGACTGAAGGGTGTAATCAGCTCGCTGATTGAGACTCGTGACACTGATCTGTTCCTCGCTCAGGAACAACTGATGATTGAGCGAATCGCTCTAAGAGTAATGTTCGAAACTGAGTGGCAAGCTCGCCTTTGTACTGAGCAAACTGGTTGGGATCTTGAGCTGATCTCAAAAGAGAAAGCTCATGAAGAGTTGGTGCTTCAGTACACCACTGAAATTGAGGCCCTGAAAGAAATAAATGGGCATCTTGAGGTTAAGCTGAAGAAGTTATACACATCTACCCAAGTGGTTGATGAGTTAACAAGTTTCTCTCAGCTGACCGATGGTGCTAAAGCTGGGTTAGGCTATGATGCCTCAAAAGACCCAAAGGGCAAGAAGAAGAGAGGTGCTTCAGGGAGCAACTCTCAGAAAAAGTTTGTCCCAGCCCAACTGACGACAAGAGAGCAAGTGTTGCTCGTCAGGACAAAGGCAAAGGGAAGGAGAA
Organism: Prunella vulgaris; assembly: GCA_026898435.1. Classification (NCBI taxonomy): domain Eukaryota; kingdom Viridiplantae; phylum Streptophyta; class Magnoliopsida; order Lamiales; family Lamiaceae; genus Prunella; species Prunella vulgaris. The sequence continues at coordinate 25,982 of JAPKLY010001470.1, read as the reverse complement.
AATGCCTGTTGAACCTGCCAGGCAAAGGACTGAGGAACCAAGGCCAAAACCTAAGGGAAAGGTCAAGGCTCCTCATCCTGAGTCGAGGAAGACAGACCAAGGAAACTCCAAGGCTCAGCCTAGGAATCCTCAAGGTGGGAAGAACTCCGCTCCTAGCACTTCTCAGGCCCAGCCTAGAAATGCTCCGGGTGAAAGGAACTCCAGTCAGAGGAGACCTCAGGCAAAGCCAAGGACTACTGAGGTCCAGATTCCTCAGGCAGGGCGCAGAGCCCATCAGAAGCGTCCCAATCCTCAAAGGAGAAGGACAACCCAGGTGGCCTCTGAAAGGCAACGGAGACCTGACTCCGATAACACTCAGACAAGACCTCAAGTGTCTAGAGGTTAGGCCCGAGCTGCTCCTTCTCGGGATCAAACTCAACCCAATGCACCCAGGCTAAAGAGTAACAGGAGGCCCGCCCCTAGGAATCAATCCAGGGCTCCTGAAACTCAGGCTGACACCCATACACCCTCAACTTCCAAGGCACCAAGGAAGAAGAGAACTGTGTATGTTGATGTTTCTGGGAGACATGTTTACACTTTTGAGGCCATCAGAATTGTTAAACAAATCTGGATCCCGAAGGGTATGGCTGACTCCGTAGGACCCAGTACGAGATGGGTACCTGAGGCCTGATTCTTTTCAGCTCGCTACTGGATACAAGAAGGGGAAGGAGGATCTGATGAAGGACTGGTACTTGGACTCAGGGTGTTCCAGGCACATGACCGGATTTCGTGATCTCCTTCAGGATTATGTAGATCAAGAAGGCCCGCAGGTAACCTTTGGTGATAACTCTAAGGGTTTCATCAGGGGATTCGGAACCCTTGTTATTGGCTCTGCCCGTGTACTGAATGTATCATATGTTGAGGGACTGAGACATAACTTACTCTCGGTCAGTTACTTCTGTGATCGAGGATATAGTGTAGAATTTACATCTAACATGTGTCTTGTGAAGGACAAATCTACACTACAGGTTCTGATTACAGGTATCAGGAGGGGCAATGTATATTTTGCTGACTTCAAGAGCAGCTCTCCAGAAACTTGTTTGGTCGCTAAGAGCTCCTCTGAGCTCAATTGGCTTTGGCATAAACGTCTGAGTCACTTAAACTTTAAGATTATTAACAAAATTTCTAGACTTTCTCTTGTAGATGGTCTACCTAATGAAGTTTTTAGCAAAGACCACGTGTGCGGAGCATGTCAGGAAGGCAAGCAAACTAAAGCCTCATTTAAAGAAAAAGAAGCCTTCTCAACTGACAGAGTGCTTCAGCTCCTGCACATGGATCTCTTTGGTCCAGTTACTCCTGTTAGCATAAATGGTAGGAAATATACCCTTGTTGTTGTTGACGATTATTCCAGGTATACATGGGTTATTTTCTTGCTGAACAAGAAGGAGACTCTGGTCAAGCTTCCAGAGTTACTCAAGCAATTGAGTACTGAACAGGGTCAGAGCATAGTCAGGATCCGATCAGATCGAGGAACAGAGTTTATAAACTCTATTATAACTGACTTTTGTACTAACCATGGTATAGCTCATGAGACTTCTGCAGCTAGGACCCCTCAGCAGAATGGGGTAGCTGAAAGAAGGAACGGGACCCTGAAGGAAGCTGCCCTGACCATGTTGGCTGAGTCAGGACTGCCCAAGAAGTACTGGGATGAAGCAATCAACACTGCTTGCTACACTCAGAACCGATCTATGCTGAACAAACAACATGCTCAGACACCTTATGAAACCTGGAATAAGAGGAAGCCTCACATCTCCTATTTCCATATCTTTGGGTGTAAGTGTTTCATCCTGAACAATGGGAAAGACCAGCTGAAAGCCTTTGATAGCAAATCTGATGAGGGAGTATTCTTAGGATACTCCTCAGTCTGTAAAGCTTTCAGGGTGTATAACTGTCGGACCCTTTGTGTGGAGGAAACACCTCATGTTTTATTTGATGAGACTGCATCAGTGCGTAGAAAATAGGTTCCAAGTCCTGACACTGAGGGGGTTACCAAGAGAGTAACAAGACTGAGCCTGAAAAATCCTGAATTCAAGATCAAACTTCTCAGTGCTCCCAAAGGATGGGATGATGATGATGAAGATCAGGATGGACCTCAGGCCAACCCTCAGCAAGCCTCAGCCTCAGAAAATGTTGAGTCTCAGACGGAGGGACAGACTCAACCTGAGGTACGTACTGTCGGTGATAATGCTTCTGCACCTGAGACAGTTACTGAGTCCAACTCTGTAGGGGGAAACAATGTTTCTGATATCGGCCAACCCTCAGGAAATGACTCAGTATCCCCTGTTTGTGCTCGTTCCGCTTCTTTGCCTGATATTGTAGAGACTAACATTTCAAGATCAGGCGAAGGAACTTCAGCAGCTCCCAGTGCAGCCGTTAGCAGGAGACGGTGGCTAGATGATCACTCATTAGCTGATATCATTGGTGATATCAATGAGGGGGTCAGGACGAGATTGTCCTTTGGTGAGAGCGCTGTGTTTTGTTGTTTCCTGAGTGATCAAGAACCTAAGACCATAGAAAAAGCTCTTGCTGACCCCAACTGGATCCTAGCCATGCAGGATGAGCTCAATCAGTTTGAACGAAATCAGGTTTGGGAGTTAGTTGAGAGACCTAGGCGTCAACATGTTATTGGCACCAAGTGGGTTTTTAAGAACAAGAGGGATGAAAAGAATGTTGTTGTCAGAAATAAGGCCAGACCAGTGGCAAAGGGTTACTCTCAGGTTAAGGAATAGACTATGATGAGACCTTTGTTCCGGTCGCAAGGTTGGAAGCAATCAGGTTGTTTCTGGCATATGCAACATTCAAGAAGTTCAAAGTGTATCAGATGGACGTGAAGAGTGCTTTTCTGAATGGTGTACTGAACGAAGAGGTCTATGTTGAGCAACCTCCAGGGTTCGAAGTTGGTGAAAAGGTATATCACCTGAAGAAAGCTCTTTGTGGCCTGAAGCAAGCTCTGAGAGCTTAGTTTGATACACTATCCCAATTCCTAATAGACCACGGGTTCGTGAAAGGAACAGTGGACAGGACCCTCTTCAGGATATCCGGATGGGAGGACATTCTCTTGGTTCAGATTTATGTGGATGACATAATTTTTGGATCCCCTAATCTGAAGCTCTGTGAGAAATTCTCCAAGCTGATGACTAGGAAATTTGAGATGTCAATGATGGGAGAAATGAATTTCTTTCTGTGTCTCCAAGTCAGGCAATCTTACTCCGGAATCTTCATTAATCAGTCTAAATATGCGAGGGACTTGATTCAGAAATTCGGAGTTCAGTCCAGCAAAGTCTCACGTATTCTCATGAACACAAATGAGAAGCTGGATCCTAACAAAGAAGGAATCTCAGTAAATCAGACTAAATATAGGGCACTGATAGGATCCTTATTGTAGTCGTCCTGACATAACTTATGCAGTCGGAGTTTGTGCAAGGTATCTGTCTAATCCAAAGAAGAGTCATCTAGAGAGTGCCAAAAAGATACTGAAATACCTGAGAGGTACAGTCAACCTAGGACTTTGGTATCCCTCTGATGACAATCTAGAACTGACTGGCTATTCAGATGCAGATTATGGAGGTTGTAGTCTTGATAGGAAATCAACTACAGGCACATGTCAGTTTCTAGGGAGTAAACTGATCTCTTGGTTTTCTAAGAAGCAAACCAGTGTTGCAACGTCTACTACTGAGGCTGAGTATATGGCGGCAGGAAGTTGTTGTTCTCATATTCTTTGGCTGAACCAGCAACTGAGAGACTACCAAATTGAGGCCACTGAAGTCTCAATTTATTGTGACAATAATAGTGCCATTGCCATATACCAAAACCCAGTCTTACACACAAGGTGTAGCATGTAGACATCAGGCATCACTTTATCAGAGATCATGTTGAGAAGAAAGACATCAGGATGGAGAGAGTCCCTACTGATAAACAAAGAGCTGACATTCTTACTAAGGCTTTGCCTGAAACCAGATTTGTTGAGTTATCAATAGAGTTAGGACTCCTTTACCCAGGCTTAGGATATTCTAACTTAATTTCTGATTAGAATGCACAAGGAATGACTAACTAGGACTCAGGATGAAGAAATCTCAGAGAGAATGTGAATGGTTGTAGGGGGAACATTCAGTATGAAAGGATGATCAGTATAGACTGACTAAGTTTCAGGATACTAAATTCAGGGATTGTCACCCTGATAGGTCACATGTGGTATCAGTCATAATACAAATCTGACTGACTAGTACGTTTCCTGATTTTTATCTTGTCATCTTATCTTACTTGCATCATCCTTGATAATGTTTGACGTATTGCCAAATCAATTTATTTTGTCATTTAATCCCAGCCATTCATTTAATATTCAATTATTATTTAATGAAAATTATTTGAATTAAATACGGATATGCTCTGACGCGCATTTAATGCACAATGGGCGGGAACAGTTTTTGATAAAGTCTTTGACTCATTACTGGTGAAAACCGAAGAGTCTTCATGCATCTTGCGTTTTAATCCTACACATTGAATCTCATAAGTCATTATGTTCTGAGCTATCCGATTAAAACTGGATTTTAGTATAAATGAGGGAAGTTTTTGTTATTGCAACCTTTACGCACTCAAATCTTTTCTTGCTATACTTCTCTCTGCAAACCGATTTTCTTCATATCTTCATATTAAATCCATGGCTTCTCCTTCTGTGGAATAGTTCTTTGGGAACCTATTTCATCTCAGAAACGAAATCCACTGGGAACCATTTGGAGATTTTACCTCTAATCATCCTCACATCTTGCCTGTAAAGGACCTTTTTGAAAGTGCAGGACTTCTGCGATTTATCACAGCAAGACCCCTGAGACTCCATCCCCGTCTTGTTGCTGCCTTCTATCCCAAAATGGCGCAGAACAAGGATTCCCAGGAGTGGGAGACGTGCATTCCCCTGAATTCTTGTGTGAAGGGGAAGGATGGTGAAGAAGAGATGACCAGGAGATGGGTCACTCTCAACCTCAGGCAGAAGATCAAGGAGGTTTTTAATCTTCCTCACTCTGGACGAAGCCCTATTGACTATGGGTTTGGGACTGAGAAGGATTATCTCCAGTCCCTCTGCGATGGTGATGTGGTCCTGAAGTCGGGCCTGAACAAGTCCCTTCTGAGGACTGAAAGTTGTCACTTCTTCAACCTGACTAGTCAGGGAGTGATGGGGATTGCTGGAAGGCTGGAGCAGATTTCCCGGCCAAAATTATATACGATGATGGCAATCTCTGACGCCTCAGTGCACAACTTTAACTGGGAGGATTACTTCCTCCAATTGCTGGTAGCTGAGACCAACAAAATCAAGTACTCGCCGGAGGGTCAGGCGACTTTTGAGGCCAAGATGCACTTTAGCACCAAGATTTCTCTGATCTTGGAAACTCTGGATCTCGGTGATGTGGATCAGGCTCAATCACTCGAGATTCCAGCGAAAATTGATCTCTTCAGAGCTTACTCCGGTGATGCTGGCACCAAGAAGAGACCAAGGACCCAGAAGAAGAAGGCTCAGGCGAGCACGACTGGAGGAGCCAAGGCTCAGGCGAGCAAATCTTCTGGGGCCCTCATTGTGAAGCCAGCGGAGGACAAACCCAAGCCCTCGGGACCCAAGCAACAGAAACTGAAATTTTTATATCCGGGGTCAGGGGAGCGAGAGAAAAAGCTTGTGGAAGAGAAGGCTACTGAAGAAGTGATTCAGCATGCACATCCGGAGAGGGAATCAGCTCAGGCTGCTCTTGAAATCGCCCATATCTCTGCCATTCCGGATGTTGCACCCACTGATCTAAACCCACTGATCCTTGACATTGCATCAACTTATCAGGGCTTGGAGGCCCCCTCGGGTGAGGATCAGAGGGAACCTGCTCAGGAGGAAGCAGTTCAGGCTGAAGCCTCATGGCCATTCCCTGCTCCTGATGAGAACACATTGCCAGATTTTGAAATAGTGGCAAGGGGAACGGCTGCGGAGATGGTGGAGAAGAGGTTTCCTGACCTCTCAGATGCTCAGAAGGAGGCAGTTGTGCAACTTCGCACCTATGCCATGATCAGGAATGCCACCTGGCCTGAACTCAGTCAGTTCGGAGAGTCGCGAGGATGGGACAAAATGGCTGAATCAGAAGCTGCTCTCTTTGATCACTTTGACTTAAACTCTCTACATCACCTGATCAAGATGGTGGACTTTATCAGAACCGTCCGACGCATCTATCCTGAGCCCGAGCCTCAGAGAGTAGAGAAGGAGAAGGAAACTGAGAAGGAGGTTGTTGTGATTGTTGATGATACTCAGCAAGGTGGCACTGAAGGGGTCAATGCACCGGCCGATGAAGCAATCCTGGGACCCGGGACTGCGGAGGCTTCAGGAGAGGGTCCAACAGGTCTGATCTGAGTTAAAGGAAAATGGATCACCCCAAAATCGCTACATGTTCAGAACTCCTCACGAGCCCTTGCCAATCTTCGCAGAAGGGTAATCCTCGTCGAGAGAAAAATAAGTCGGGTTGGTTCAAATTCTGAAGTGCTGAATAAGAAGATAAATAGGCTGGATCGAGACCTGAACGAGATGGGATCTTATATGCATGCTGCCATTGACCTTCTTGGAGAAGTTCGGACTCAACACTCAGTAGATCTCACTGCTATTACTGAGCAAGCAAAAGGGGCCATTTAGAGCTGCAATCAAATGGTCTCTGATGCACAAACTCAGCAGGAGAACAAGCTTGCCACTTTTCTTGATCAACAACTGCCTGAAAGGATTGATCAACTGGTTGATGAGAAGCTGGCCAAGCTAAAGGCTGAACTGAAGGATGAGCTGCTGAGTGAGATGTCCGCACAAGAGAAGATGGAAATTACCTCTGCCCTGGATAACCGAATGACGAGCTTTGAAGGTCGACTGAATGCTGAACATAATTCAGCTATTGACAAGCTCAGTGTTGGTCTGAGAGGGATGGCGGGGCAGATAGGGCAACTGCAGGCTAAGCAGACTGAGATGGACAGTCAGTTCACTTTATTGGAGGAGTCAGTAAACGAGGTTGTTGGCCGAATCAACGACGATGATGCCAAAAAGGGGGAAGGAAAGAAGCAAATAGTTGCTGGGAAAGCCAAGAAGAAAATTTTCCCCCCTGAACTGAAAGCTGCGGACAAAAAAAGGACTAGGTCCGTAGCTGCCATCGAAGCTGCTGAAGGTTCAAATCCGAAGAGGGTGAGGTCCTCTGAGGATCCTGCTCTGGAACCATTGTATAAGGAGATGGAGGAACAGATGCATCCTGGGCTGACCACTCAGAAGAAGATGGTGATGACTGAGGCGGAGAAGATAGCGAAGATGAAGGAGATTTCGCTGCTCAGTCAGATCCAACGATTAAAAGAATCCAATGAGTACCTAACTTCGCAGGTTCAGAAGAAGAAAACTGTGCCTTCTGGATCTCGAACGAAGACTCAGAGGAAGTTGATGGTCAATCCAGATCAAGGTCCTCCTCCACTTCAGTTCGTAGAGGATTTCATTCCGATAGAGATGTTGGAGGTATGGATTCCGATCTGGAATAGGTGGGCGTACCTATTCTATGTGGTGGGGTTATGGGACGATCAATCTGAAGAAAAAGACGTCATACTCCATCACCGGATGGCACAGGAGCATCCGGATCTCTGGGCTGAAATCATCAGACATGCTGACACAGAAGGTGTAGAGATCGCTCCTCCGGAATTCATCAAGTACCCTCCTCCATTCTTCAGGAACTCCAAGCAACTTGACCGGAAAGTAATTTCTGAAGAAGTCATCAGGGTAGGACGTGCTGCCGGGGTCGTTGGTGATCGGAACAGGAAGAAGCAGGTCCTGAACCGAGTCTTGGAGATGTACGAAATTCCTCAAGCTGCTTGGAATAAGGATGAAGACTAGATCAGGAGCTAGTTGATTCAGGAATTTGTAATAGCTTCAGGATACTTGTAACTCTCATATCAATCAATGAAGTTATTTTGCTTTCCTGAGTACAACTTCTTGTTGACTCCTGAATTTACTTTTCTGTATCCTTATCAAGAACTGTACTAACCCATTCCTTGTTTTCATCTTATAGACTAAGTGCCTAGTTTGTCAGAAGGTACTGAACCTATTTCACTGACTAAGTCAGTTGATTGTATAGATGAATAGGAATTTGCTTAAGGGTTTTGGCACCATCAAAAAGGGGGAAATTGTTGGGACAATCTGAGTATTTTGATTAGATCCCAAAACCCCTGATGAATTTGCCTAAGTACAGTTGTTCAGGTTTGTTTAGTTCAGGATAGTCAGGTTAGGAATTCAGTTCAGGGGGAACATGCTGAAGACTGAAGAATATTGGAGTCGACCCAATTTACTGAAGTCTGAAGTGCAATCCATCCTAAAGAACTCAGACTCAGTCTTGCTGAAGATTGCCTGGACTGAAGCTGAAGATCGAAGCCTGATGATCGGTCCTGAAGACAATCCTGAAGTACCATTGGCTGATGTTTCTACTGAGTACACTAAGCATACTCAGGACAGAACTCTGTCAGTGAAGAGTAAGTATAACCTATCAGGCAGTGCTGAACGCACATAAGACCTGACTTAGGCCTTGGTTCAGTTTACCTGAATCATGTAAGTCCAAAGCAAAAAGGTTACACATACTGGGCTAAATAACCTATCAGGCAGTGCTGAATGCACATAAGATCTCACTTAGGCCTTAGTTCAGTTTACCTGAATCATGTAAGTCCAAAGCAAAAAGGTTATTTATGCTATGGGACAAGAGACAAAAAGAATGTCAGTAAGACTCCAATAAGACAAACATTCAGGCTGAGTTATTTGCAAGAGACTCAGAGTATTGAATGTACGAGGAAGGACAAATGTCTGAAAGTCAACTAGCCATTAGAACGGAAAGCCAACGATCTTTCGACACGTATGTACAGAGTCTGTGCAGCATTTAATGCGGTATTTAATGCGTCTCAGAGTTGCAGGCGGCGGGATAAACTTGCCAGATTAAGCATGGCGATTAGGTCAAACAGTACTTTTAGCCTACAACCACCCTAAAATAGGAAAAATTTGATTTGATCTCCTCCAACGGATCTATTTTGAATCTTGTCTATAAATATGGAGAGCCTTGCACCCATTCAAGGCTAACGGGAAATTTCCAAACAAAAGCTCTCAAGAATCCAAGCACTCAAAGCATACTATAAGCAACACTCTGCATTTAAATTTCCCTAGTGTTGTAGTAGGATTCTCTCTGTATTTTCTTGGATCGATAGCTCTTATATTTAGCATTATTTTGTATTGCTAGAGCTATACTAGTTGGAAACCAGAATACCAAACCACTCAGGGTGTGAGATTGGTTGGTTAGAAGGACTGGGACTTGTAAAACGCCCAGGGGTCAGTTCCTAAGAGAGGAAGTTGGCTATTTGTGTCCCTTGGCACATAAAACCTAAGTACCTATCCTCAGGGTTTTGAGGATAGCTTCCTGTTAAATCAGGTCGTGGACGTAGGAATTGGTTATCTCTGAACCACGTTAAAAAGACCCTTGTGTGCTGATTTACTGTTTTGTTCAGGATCATAACTGTCATCATATTAAACTGAACATTCTGCATTGTTTTTATAATCAGGACTGAACAATCATCCTGAATCCTAATACTGTGCACTCAGCCTTAACCACCTGTTTACTAAGCAAACTCAGAGAAAATGTTTTCAGAAACTAAAACAAGTAGAAACTAAGGGCTCACTTTCCGCACGTACTCTAGCTCACTGAGATAGTAGTCCAACTGACTTGCTTCCGAGCAGTCAGTAGATTTGTTATCTCTACTGAGCTTCCGAGCACTTTCCTCACACTCAGCTTATCTGACTCTTTATTGAACTGTCCCTGCTGCCCCTGTGGACCTTCAGCATACTGAGTAATTCAGGAAATCCTGACTGAGAGTGTTAGAGCATTTTTCTGAGTCTTTCAGAAAAATCTGACATCAGTGTAATCCCCCCCATACACTGATTATACTCGTTTCGGGACCAACACCATATTTTTAGGTGTAAGTGTTTCATCCTGAACAATGGGAAAGACCAGCTTAAAGCCTTTGATAGCAAGTCTGATGAGGGAGTTTTCTTAGCATACTCCTCAGTCAGCAAAGCTTTCAGGGTGTATAACTGTCGGATCCTTTGTGTGGAGGAAACACCTTATGTTGTGTTTGATGAGACTGCATCATTGCGTAGAAAACAGGTTCCGAGTCCTGACACTGAGGGGGTCACCAAGAGGGTGACTAGACTGAGCCTGGAGAATCCTGAATTCAAGATCGAGCTTGTCAGTGCTCCCATGGGATGGGATGATGATGATGATGATCGGGATGGACCTCAGGCCAACCCTCAGCAAGCCCCAGCCTCGAAGAATGTTGAGTCTCAGACGGAAGCACAGACTCAACTTGAGGTACGTACTGTCGGTGGTGATGCTTCTACACCTGAGACAGTAACTGAGTCCAACTCTGTAGGGGGAAACAATGTCCCTGATATTGTGCAACCCTCAGGAAATGACTCAGTATCCCCTGTTCTTGCTCGTTCCGCTTCTTTGCCTGTTATTGTCGAGACTAACATTTCAGGATCAGGCGAGGGAACTTCATCAGCTCCCAGTGCAGCCGTCAGCAGGAGGCGGTGGATAGATGATCACTCATTGGCTGATATCATTGGTGATGTCAATGAGGGGGTCAGGATAAGGTTGTCCTTTGGTGAGAGTGCTATGTTCAGTTGTTTTCTGAGTGATCACAGACCTAAGAACATAGAAGAAGCTCTCGCTGACCTAACTAGATCTTAGCCATGCAGGATGAGCTCAATCAGTTTGAGCGGAATCAGGTTTGGGAGTTAGTTGATAGACCTAGGCGTCAACATGTTATTGGCACCAAGTGGGTTTTCAAGAACAAGAGGGATGAGAAAAATGTTGTAGTCAGAAACAAGGCCAGACTAGTGGCAAAGGGTTACTCTCAGGCGGAATGAATCGACTATGATGAGACCTTTGCTCCGGTCGCAAGATTGGAAGCAATCAGGTTGTTTTTGGCATATGCAACATTCAAGAAGTTCAAAGTGTATCAGATGGACGTGAAGAGTGCTTTTCTGAATGGTGTACTGAACGAGGAGGTCTATGTTAAGCAACCTCCAGGGTTCGAAGTTGGAAATAAGGTTTATCACCTGAAGAAAGCTCTTTATGGCCTGAAGCAAGCTTCGAGAGCCTGGTATGATATTCTTTCCCAGTTCCTGATAGACCACGGGTTCGTGAAAGGAACAATGGACAGGACCCTCTTCCGGATTTCTGAAGGGGAGGACATTCTCTTGGTTCAGATTTATGTGGATTACATAATATTTGGATCTCCTAATCTGAAGCTTTGTGAGAAATTCACCAAGCTGATGACTGGGAAGTTTGAGATGTCAATGATGTGAGAAATGAACTTCTTTCTGGGTCTCCAAGTCAGGCAATCTGACTCCGGAATTTTCATAAATCAGTCCATGTATGTGAGGGACTTGATTCAGAAATTTGGAGTTCAGTCCAGCAAAATCTCACGTATTCCGATGAACACAAATGAGAAGCTGGATCCTGACAAAGAAGGAGCCTCAGTGAATCAGACTGAATATAGGGAACTGATTGGATCTTTATTGTACCTGACTGCAAGTCGTCCTAACATCACTTATGCAGTCGGAGTTTGTGCAAGATATCAGTCTGATCCTAAGAAGAGTCATCTAGAGAGTGCCAAAAAGATATTTAAATACCTAAGAGGTACAGTCAATTTAGGACTTTGGTATCCCTCTGATGACAACCTAGAACTTACTGGGTATTCAGATGCAGATTATGGAGGTTGTAGGCTTGATAGGAAATCAACAACAGTCACATGTCAGTTTCTAGGGAGTAAACTGATCTCTTGGTTTTCTAAGAAGCAAACCAGTGTTGCAACGTCTACTACTGAGGCTGAGTATATGGCGGCAGGCAGTTGTTGCTCCCAGATCCTTTGGTTGAAGCAACAACTGAGAGACTACCAAATAGAGGCCTCTGAAGTCCCAATTTAATGTGACAACAATAGTGCTATAGCCATATCCCAAAACCCAGTCTTACACACAAGGTGTAACCATGTAGACATCAGGCATCATTTTATCAGAGATCAAGTTGAAAAGAAGGATATAAGGATGGAGAGAGTCCCTACTGATAAACAGAGAGCTGACATCCTGACTAAGGCTTTGGCTGAAACCAGGTTTGTTGAGTTGTCAGTAGAGTTAGGACTCCTTGACCCAGGCTTAGGAGATTCAGTATGAATCTCAGTTCAGTATGCATAAGGTCAGGGGGAATGGCCAACTAGGACTCAGGATGAAGGAATCTCAGAGAGAGAGTGAATGGTTGTAGGGGGAAAACTCAGTGTAAAAGGATGATCAGTTTAGACTGACTAAGATTCAGGACACAGAATTCAGGACTTGTCATCCTGATAGGACACAAGTGGTATCAATCAGATAACGAAATATGACTGACTGGTATGTTTCTTGAATTATTTTTAGTCATCATATCGTGCTTACATCATCCTTGATACTATTCGTCGATTGTCAAATCAAATCTTCTTGTCATTTAATCCCAGCCATTCATTTAATATTCAGTTATTATTTAATGTAAATTATTTGAATTAAATACGGACATGCTCTGACGCGCATTTAATGCAAAGTGGGCGGGAACGATTTCCGATAAAGTTTTGAATCATTAACTTTGAAAACCGAAGAGGCTCAATCCGCATTCATGCATCAAATGTCTTAATCTCAATCATTGAATTTCATGAGTCATATCTTTCTGATCCGTCCGATTAAAACTGAATTTTTGTATAAATAAGGGAAGTGTTTGCCTTTGCATCTTTTACGCACTCAAATATTTTTCTTGCTATATTTCTCTCTGCGAATCTTTTTCTTCATATCTTCAAATCATCATCCATGGCTTCACCTTCTGCCGACACATTCTTTGGAAATATTTTCCATTTAAGGAATGAAATTCATTGGGAACCTTATGGTGATTTTTCTTCAAATCACCCAGACATTCTGCCTGTGAAGGATTTGTTCATGAATACAGGGCTTCTACAATTCATCACAGCGAAGCCCAAGAAACTCCACCCTCGACTTGTTGCTGCTTTCTACTTGAAGATGGCACAGAACAAGGACACCCAAGAATGGGAATCTTGCATTCCCTTGACCTCTTGTGTGAAGAGGAAGGATGGTGAGGATGAGATGGTGATGGATTGGGTCACCATCAACATCAGGCAGAAGATTAAGGAAGTCTTCAATCTGCCTGACTCTGGACGCAGCCCGGTTGACTATTGAATTGGTGATGAGAGGGATTATCTCCAGTCTCTCTGTGATGGAGATGTTGTTCTGAAGTCAGGGTTGAACAAGTCCGTTCTGAGGACTACCAACCGTCACTTCTTCGACCTGACTAGTCAGGGAGTGATGGGAATTGCTGGAGGGCTAGAGCAGATCTCAAGGCCAAAGCTGTATACCATGATGGCAATCAAGGATGCAGATGTGCAAAGATTCAACTGGGAGGAATACTTCCTTCAGTTAATGGTGACTGAGAAGAGTAAGATCAAATACTCGCCAGAGGGTCAGGCGACGTTTGATGCCAAGATGCACTTTGGCACGAAGATCTCTCTGATCTAAGAGATGCTGGCTCTCGGAGATGTTGATCAGGCTCAATCTCTCGAGATTCCAGCAAAGGTCGGTCTCTTCAGAACTTATTCCAGTGATGCTGGTGCAAAGAAGAAATCAAGAACCCTGAAGAAGAAGGCCCAGGCGAGCACGACTGGAGAACTCAAGGCTCAGGCAGGCAAATCTTCAGGGTCTCTAATTAAGAAACCAGCGGAGGAAAAGTCTAGCAAGCCTTCCGGACCCAAGCAACAGACTCTGAAACTCATTTATCCCGGCTCAAAGGAGCGAGAGAAGAAGCTTGTGGAAGAGGAGGCTGCTAAAAGGGAGACTCAGTCACTAGAGACTCAGCAGGAGTCTGCTCAGATTGCACTTGAGGCTGTCCCCCATGCTGCTGTTCCAGATGATGAAGCCTCTGAACCAACGCCCTTTATCCTTGAGGAAGACAAGGCTGAAGATCAGATCCTCAATGTTGTCTCAGAATATCTGGACGTGGAGGTCCATTCTGAAGAAGATCAGAGGGAACCTATTGCTGCTGACATTAGCAAAAGCAGCAAAGGCAATGAAGGTAGGAAGGAGGAAGAAGAGAAGACTGAAGTAGAGTCAGTAAGGATAGAGGTAATGGAAGCTGAGGCACCATGGCCTTTCCCCGTGCCTGTTGAGAATCTACTACCTGACTTTGAGTTCGTGGAAAGGGGTAGAGCAGCTGAAGTGGTAGACAAGTGATTTCCAGACATCTCTGAAGCTCAAAAGGAGGCGGTAGTGCAGCTTTGCACTTATGCAATGATCAGGACTGCCACCTAGCCTGAACTTGACGAGCTGACCAAGGTGAAAGGTGTAAACACGCTGGCTGATGATGAAGCAGCCTTGTTTGACCACTTTCAGGTAAATTCTCTAAACCATCTTATTCGAATGTCTGATTTCATCAAGACAGTCCGAAGGATTTATCCTGAGGCATCACCCACTGAGCCCGAGCAAGAGGATGCTGGGATGGAACTGGCGAGAGTTCCGGATGTTCAGTCTGAGGAAGTAGCGAAGGGAAAGGAGATTGTGATTGCTGATGTTGTTCAGCAAGGTGGCACTGAAGGGGTCAGTGCACCGGCCGATGAAGCACTCCTGGGACCCGGGACTGCTGAGGCTTCAGGAGAGGGTCCAACAGTTCTGATCTAAGCCAAGTCCAGTTGGATGTCAGATCAATTAAGAGCACTTGCCAATCTTCACAGACGGGTAAGTGTTGTTGAGGGCAAGACAAGGAGAGTCAGTGACAATTCTTCTCTCATCAACAAAAAGGTGACTTTGCTGGAGCAAGGACAATCCACCTTGGATGCAGAATGGGCAGAGGCGATGGCCAACCTTGGAATGTTTGTTGGCACTGAAATCACAGCAGTTGTTGAACAAACCTCAGAAACCCTTGAGGCCTGCCAGAAGATGACAGCTGATAATCTATCTAAGCAGGATGCGAGATTTGGCACTTTGCTAGAGGAAATGGTTAATCAGCTTGTTGATGAGAAATTAGCTCAGCTCAAAGGGAAACTCAAGGCTGAGCTGTTGGGTGAAATGTCAGCGCAAGAGAAGAAAGCGATCAGGCAGGCCCTTGACTCCGGGATGGGAGATTTTGAGGGCAGATTAAAGCTGGAGCATAATCAGGCTGTATCTAGGCTCAGTGGCGATCTGAGAGGAATGTCGAATCAGATTGGCCTCATTCAGGGCAAGCAACAGGAATTGGGCGATCCGTTCCCCATTTTGGCTGTATCAGTTGAGGGGGTGGTTACCAAAATTAACGACGATGATGCCAAAAAGGGGGAAGGAAAGAAGCAAATTGGCAAAGGAAAGAAGAAGATCTTCCCCCCTGAACTGAGAGCTCAGGACAAAAAGAGAACTCGATCAGTTGCTGCCACTGAAGCTCAAGTCTCTGAACCTAAAGAATCTGATCCAAAGAGGTTGAAGCAGTCCTCTGAGGATCCTGCGCTGGCTCCACTTTTTGCTGAGATGGAGGAAGGTATGCACCCTGGATCAACCACTCTGAAGAAGAAACTGGTACTGACTGAGTCGGAGAAGCAGGCAAAGTTGAAGGAGTTGTCGCTGCTCAGTCAGATCCATAGATTGAAAGAGTCCAACGTGTACCTGACTTTGCAGATTCAGAAGAAGAAGTTAGTTCCTTCTGGATCTCGAGAGAAGACTCAGAGGAAGATGGTGGTAGATCCAGGTCAGGATCCTCCTCCAGTTCAGTTTGTAGAGGATTTCATTCCGGTTGAAATGTTGGAGGTTTGGATTCCGATCCGGAATAGATGGGCCTATCTATTCTATGTAGTGGGGTTGTGGGACGATCTAACTGAATATAAAGACGTTATACTCCATCACTGGATGGCACGGGAGCATCCTGATTTCTGGGCTGCGATAATCAGATATGCTGACACTGAAGGTGTAGAAATCGCTCATCCGGAATTCATCAAGTATCCTCCTCCACTCTTCAGGAACTCCAAGCAACTGGACCGGAAGGCAATTTCTGAAGAAGTCGTCAGGGTAGGACGTGCTGCCGGGGCCATCTGTGATCGGAATAGGATGAAGCAGGTCCTAAGCCGAGTCTTGGAAATGTATGAGATTCCTCTTGCTGCTTGGGATAAGGACGAAAAATAGATATCAGGAGTTAGTTGTTCAGGAAATTTTTGTAATAGCTTCAGGATGCATGTAGTTTCAGATTTATCAATGAAATTATTTAATGTTTCCTGAGTACAACTTCTTGTTGACTCCTGAATTTACTTTTTTGTATCCTTATCAAGAACTGTACTAACCCATTCCTATTTTCATCTTATAGACTAAGTGTCTAGTTTGTCAGAAGGTACTGAACCTATTTCACTGACTAAGTCAGTTGATTGTATAGATGAATAGGAATTTGCTTAAGGGTTTTGGCATCATCAAAAACGGGGAAATTGTTGGGACAAACTGAATATTTTAATTAGATCCCAAAACCCCTGATGAATTTACCTAAGTATAGTTGTTCAGGATAGTCTAGCTCAGGATAGTCAGGTTAGGGATTCAGTTCAGGGGGAACGTGTTGAAGACTGAAGGAGATTGGAGTCGACCCAATTTACTGAAGTCTGAAGTGCAACTCACCCTGAAGAAGGACAGAGTCAGTCTTACTGAAGATTGCCTAAACTGAAGCTGAATACCATCCGGAATACCATTAACTGATGTTTCTACTGAGTACACTAAGCATGCTCAGGACAGAACTTAGTCAGTGAAGAGTAAGTGTAACCTATCAAGCCGAGCTG
Organism: Prunella vulgaris; assembly: GCA_026898435.1. Taxonomy (NCBI): domain Eukaryota; kingdom Viridiplantae; phylum Streptophyta; class Magnoliopsida; order Lamiales; family Lamiaceae; genus Prunella; species Prunella vulgaris. The sequence goes on along the minus strand of JAPKLY010001470.1, from coordinate 9,062 downwards.
AATGCTCGTAAAACCTGACTTAGGCCTTGAGTCAGTTTATTTGACTCATGTAAGTCCAAAGCAAAAAGGTTACACATACTGGGCTGAATAACCTATCAGGCTGAGCTGAATGCTCTTAAGACCTGACTTAGGCCTTGGTTCAGTTTACCTGAATCATGTAAGTCCAAAGCGAAAAGGTTATTTATGCTATGGGACAAAGAGAAGGTCAGTAAGACTCCAATAATAACAAACATTCAGGCTGAGTTATTAACAAGAGACTTAGAGTATTGAATGTACGAGGAAAGGACAAGTGTCAGATGGTCAACTAGCCATTTGTACGGAGAGCCAATGATCTTTCGACACGCATGTACGGAGTCTGCGCAGCAGTTAATGCGGCATTTAATTCTTCTCAGAGTTGCAGAAGGCGGGACAAATTGCCAGATTAAGCATGGTGATTAGGTCAACAGTACAACTAGCCTGCAACCACCCTAAAATAGAAAAGATTTGGGTAGATCTCCTCCAACGGATCTATTTTGAATCTTGCCTATAAATATGGAGAGACTTGCACCCATTCAAGGCTAACGGGAAATTTCCAAGTGAAAGCTCTCAAGAATCCAAGTTCTCAAAGCATACTATAAGCAACACTCTGCAATTAAATTTCCCTAGTGTTGTAGTAGGATTCACTCTGTATTTTCTTAGATCGATAGCTCTAATATTTAGCATTGTTTTGTATTGCTAGAGCTATCTTAGTTGGAAACCAAGAATACCAAACCACTCAGGGTGTGAGATTGGTTGGTTAGAAGGACTGGGACTTGTAAAACCACCCAGGGGTCAGTTCCTAAGAGAGGAAGTTGGTTATTTGTGTCCCTTGGCACGTAAAACCCAAGTACCTATCCTCAGGGTTTTGAGGATAGCTTCCTGTTAAATCAGGCCGTGGACGTAGGAGTTGGTTATCTCCGAACCACGTTAAAAAGACCCTTGTGTGCTGATTTACTTTCGTGTTCAGGATTATAATTGTCATTCATATTAAACTGAACATACTGCATTGTTTTAATATTCAGGCTGAATCAATCATCCTGAATCTGAATACTGTGCACCAGCCTTAACCACCATTTACTAAGCAAACCCAGAGAAAACATTTTCAGAAACTAAAACGAGTAGACACTAAGGGCTCACATTCCGCACGTACTCTAGCTTATTGAGATAGTAGTCCAACTGACTTGCTTCTGAGCAGTCAGTAGGTTTGTTATCTCTACTGAGCTTCGGAGCACATCACTCACACAGCTTATTTGACTCGCTACTGAACTGTCCCTGCTGCCCCTGTGGACCTTCAGTTTACTGAGTAACTTCAGGATCTTCCTGACTGAGAGTGTAAGAGTATTTTTCTGAGTATTCAGAATAATCTAATATCAGTGTATTCCCCCCCCCCCCATACACTGATTATACTCATTTTTGGACCAACAAAATGCATTATGCGCACTTAACCCAGACATCCACTCTCAAGTGTATCAGGACATCTTGTAAAACTTAGCTAATTAAACAAGTTAGACATTTTTGTGGTCCAATCTATCTCGATTATATTTCTTATTATAATCTCATCTCTATGCTCCCACTTGAACAGAGGTGATCGCTCGTATTAGAGAGTCAATCATAACTTGTCGACATACTTTCATATATGAAGCAATACATATAAGTAATAAAACATAAATTGTTTCATCAATAACCATTTAATATAACATTATTCAACATTTCATTCAAACAGAATCAAATCCTATGCAAACCCAAACCTCTAACATGTTTCATGAAAACATCTCTAACAATTGGTTTGGTAAAAGGATCTGCTAACATGTCAAAAGTAGAAATGTACTTCAGAATCACTTTCTTCTTTTCAACTATATTTCTAACAAAATTGAACTTTGTGTCAATGTGTTTGGTCTTTCCTTGATATTTGGGATCTTTTGTGTAAGCAATGGCTGCTTGATTATCACAATTAAGTGACACAGCTCCCACTGAGGTGTTAGTTATCTCCAAATATTTCAGGAATCTCCTTAACCAAATAGCCTCTTGAACAGCAGCAGCACATGCCACAAATTCGGCTTCCATTGTGGACAGTACTATACAAGTCTGTTTCTTGCTACACCATGATATTGCTCCATTGTTGAGTAAGAAGACATAACCGGAAGTTGATTTTCGTTCATCCAAATCACTACTCCAGTCTGTGTCTGCATACCCATTGAGTGTCACATTATTTCCTTGATAGCAGAGATGATAGTCTGCAGCCCCTTTTAGATATCTGAAAATCCTTTTCACTGTCATCCAGTGTCTTCTCCCAGGATTAGACTGATACCTGCTGACTAGACCAACAGCATAACAAATGTCTAGTCGTGTGCACAACATTGCATACATCAGACTACCAATAGCATTGGCATATGGTATTTTGGACATTTCATCTTTTTCTTTTTTAGTCTTAGGACACATATTTAGGCTCAAAGATTCACCTTTCATAACAGGAGTATCTAGTGGCTTGCAGTCTTTCATTTTGAATCGTTCCAAAAGTTTCTTGATGTAAGTTTCTTGGGATAAACTCAATAACCTTTTTGACCGATCCCTTTGAATCATGACACCAAGAATATATTCTGTTTCACCCATGTCTTTCATTTCAAAATTTGAAGACAACCATCTCTTGATAGTTTCAAGATACTCTTTGTTATTTCCAGCTAATAGTATGTCATCTACATACAGAGATAGAATCACAAAATTGTTCTTGGAACGTTTAATAAACACGCAGTGGTCTTCGTTTATCATAACAAAATTATATGAAATTACTGTCGAGTGAAATCTCAAATACCACTGTCTCGAGGATTACTTTAGTTCATAAATCGACTTTTTCAACTTACAAACTTTGTCCTCTTGACCTTGAAGAACAAATCCTACAGGCTGATGCAAGTAGATTTCATCTTCTAATTCTCCATTGAGAAAAGCAGGTTCAATGTCCATCTGATGCAATTCTAAATCCATACTTGCTACTATAGCTAGGAGTAAACGAATCGAGGCAAATCTCACTACAGGCGAAAAAGTTTCTTCATAATCTATACCCTCTTGTTAAGCATATCCTTTTGCCACTAAGCGAGCTTTAAAACTTTCTATTGAGCCATCAGCTTTTCTTTTAATCTTAAGAATCCATTTATTCCCGATTGCTTTGCATCCTTTTGGGAGGTCAACAAGTTCCCAGACTTGATTTGACTTCATAGACTCAATTTCCTCTTCCATTGCTTTCTTCCATTTTTCTTTTGCAGGACAAGTTAGAGCAACTTCCACAGTTTTAGGCTCTTCTTCATCCACTGGGGAAATATCCCCATTTTCTGGAGAAACAAATAAGGCATGACCTTCTATGTCAAAATGCCTTTTTGGCATTGATTTCCTACAACTTTTCCGAGACTATGGTTCTGTAGGACCCTCTGTAGATAAAATGTCCTCATTAAAAATGGTTTGATCCTCAACTTGAACAAATCTATCAAGATCCACATTTTTAGATATACCACTCCCACTTGGATCAGATAGGATTTGGTTTTCCACTGTCTCAAAAATTGAATCGACTTTATCAATTCCACCCTTGTTAGGAAATTCATTTTCCAGAAAATGTGCATTTCATGATTCTATTTCTGTAATATTCCCATCTTGATCTCCTATGAAAACGTAACCCTTAGAGTTCTTGCAGTATCTAATGAAGATACATTTCTTTCCTCTGGGACCTAGCTTTCCATATTGACTCATAAAGTCATGTACATAAGTTGCGCACCCCCATGCTCTAAGGTTACTTAGGTCCGATTTTCTACCAGTCCATAATTCATAAGGAGTTGAAACGACTAATTTAGTAGGCACACGATTAAGCACATAAGCAGCTGTAAGTAATGCATCTCCCTAAAAAGAGATAGGTAAATTTTCTTGTGCCATCATAGACCTCACCATTTCCAACAATATTATATTTCTTCTCTCAGCGACACCATTTTTTTAAGGTGTGTAAGGAATAGTCAATTGTCGAATAATCCCTTTTTCATTACATAATTCTTTGAATTGATCGGAAAGATATTCACGTCCCCTATCAGTTCTTAAAACTTTGATAGTTTTGTCCTTTTGATTTTCAACTTCGTTTAGAAAATGTCTAAAATAATCCAATACTTCAGATTTTTGAGAAATCAAATAGACATAACCAAAACGTGAATAATCATCAATAAATGTAATGAAATAGTACGCTCCATGTCGGGCTCTTACATTAACAGGACCACAAATATCAGAATGAACTATTTGTAATGGAAGTTCGGATCTAATGGCTTTGCCAAATGGTTTTCTAGTCATTTTCCAGCAAGACAGTGTTCACACTTAGATAACTCGACTTTTGAAGTAAGGTTCAATAACCCTTCTTTTACAAGACGGTTTATCCTATCTTGCCCAATATGACCTAATCTAGCATGCCAAATGTCTACATTTAAACAAGCAGTACTAGAGGAACATGCATTTAGCGAATATGAATAATCATCATAATACCTAAAAGATGTTCGATTACAATTTAAAATCATAAAACCATCGTACATATATCCATTACAATAGCACACATCATCCTTGCTATTAAAAACTGAGTCTTTAGCAAACAATACTTCAAATCCTATTTTAAGTAAAAATGAAACAGATATAAGATTTCGTGTGATATCAGGAGCAAATAGTACATCATGTAGAATAAAAGCTCGATCGTTGTCAAGGTCAAGTTAGGTTCCAAGTCCTTTGACTTCAATACGAGCATTATTTCCTACATATATCCATCTTGCCCCCTGTGGAACACAACGAAAATCAACAAATGCTCCCCTATCTCTTGTTACATAGTCTGTTGCCCCTGAGTCTATAATCCACAAAGGAAAAAATTCAGTTAATAAGACAGTACTAGAGACATTTATATAACTTGGAATAGAATTAGATGGATCTACATTGTCCCTCTTGGGCTCAGGCCATTCCCTAGCAAAATGATCTAACTGGTGACAGTTATAGCAAGTCATTTTACTCTTATCCTTTTTATTCTTTTTCACACGCTTCTTCTTTCCCTTCTTCTCATCAGTTTTGTTTTGAGATTTGTTCACTGGTTTATCATTGTTAGATCGTTTACCCTTCTTCCCTTTCTTCCAGATTCTCTTTCTCTTGAAGCCCGAAGCTTCTTTGGAACTAGAACCAGCATAGAAGGCAGCAGAAGAGGATTTGACAGCTCCTAGCCTTTCATCTTCTGATGAGCTGCATCACTAAAAGTTCTAACACATTCATTGTGGGTGAAATTGACCTTAAGATGTTCCCATTGATTTGGCAGCGAGCGTGTTGGTCCCAAATAAGCAAAGACAGGTGTATGGGGGGGAATACACCAGTAAGTCCAATTTTTAAATAACAGTTAGTCAGTGGACCCTTTTTTAAAGTACAGGCTACTTCGAAAAGATCAGTGGACATGAAGGTCGCCTGACAAGTAGTCTGAGAATTTGATCAGATTGAGTTTTGCAGCGGATTATTAATGAAAACACTTGAAGTTAACACTCACACAAAAGCACAAGAGACACAGGGATTTATAGTGGTTCGGAGTTCAATTCTCCTACATCCACTTTTCCTGATTTAATAGGAGAATTCCTTAACCACAGGAATTCCTTGTTTTAGAGTGCCAAGGTGCACTGATCAAGAATAACTCCTCTTGATCTCAAGGATTTTCACTGAGTCCTAGTCCTCTCAGATTTCAGACTGAGACACTCCTCAGCTTACTTTCTTCCACTCACAACCTTGAACCTTACTTGGTTTAAGGATTTGAGTTTTTCCAACTATGGTTGAGATAACCCTTTACAGTGAAGATTAATATCTAGATAGGGTTATCTCAGTAGGCTTCTGAGATATTACAATGTAAGCCTAAATACAAGATTGAATCTTAATCAATGTAAGCACTTGGGAAACTAGAGTGATTTTCGAGTGCTTGAACTTTTCAGTATTTCAGTTGAGCTTGGTAGTTTCCCGTACTTGACTTCTTCTTTTCTTCTTGTATTTATAAACTTAAATTTGAAATACTATTCGTTGGAGAGATAGCTTCAAATTTAAGCTATTTTGGTGTACCAACGTTCTTCAAGATTTTCCTCAGATTCTGGATGGTCAAATCTATGAAAATGTAGCAGTCCAAAGTTCAAGAAATCTTCTTTAGATTTTGGATGGACAACTCTTAAGCATTAATGGTTGATAGCTCATTAAATGCCTGCTTAGAATTAATGTTGCCGCCTTGGAAAACTGTGTCATCCTAGGTTGTTGGTTGCTTCTGAACTTGGTACTGACAGGACAGGCTTTGTGTCAGATCCGTACTTAGGTGGCATCACCTCATTGGCCTGTTTTAATTGTTCCTCAGTCCAGTCTAACGGTTGCATTGAACTCCTCTGTCTTTTCATCAAGTGACTTGGAACATTCTCTTTGCTGCATTTAAACACTTCATTTATGTGTTGGCTGCTTCCTTATTAAATGCTGAAGACATTTAATACATCAGGGTACTTGTCTTCATGAGAGTCCTCTTCAGGCTATTTGAACTTGGTCTTCTGAGGTGCATTCTTCATATAGTGGGTGTATCTACTAAACCTTCATCAGGCTAGTCTAAGATACATCAGGTTAGTTTCAACTACATCAGGCCAGTTTTTCAATAGAGTAGCTTGTTACAATACAAACTTAATTTCTAAGTTTTATCATAGCCTCTTAACACTTTGGGCTATTATTTCTAAGTCTTTAGAGATACATCAAGACATCAGGGGAGTCTTTGGAATTTTATCAAAACATTTTACAAGTTATTTCCCAACAGAGCGTATCAGGGCTTGGATCTGTTGTTCATCAGAAAAAGCTTGACCAACAGTTTTAAGTTCGAGGATCATGTTCGACATTACCCTAAGGTGTTGTCGTACATTGTGATCTGGCTTTTTCTTATAAGTGTCGAACTTTATGGTCAACTGTCTCAGTTTGGCAACAGATGTTCCACCATAATTCTCACGCAAATAAACCCAGATATCATGTGCGGATTTGTGTTGTTCACACTCATGGATCATTTCATCGATCACCGAACTAACTAGGATACCACGTGCAGTGGAGTTCTTTTTCTTCCACGCAAGGTAAGCCTCTTGGTCACTCCTTCCTTGATTACCAATTCCAACTCCCGGATCTTTCATGAATTGGTTTATAGCATCCAGTGTGTCTTGTTCGTCCAAAACATATCATATCTTATGACGCCATGTGTCATAATTGTCCCTATTGAGTTTCTCTCCTTTGTTAAGCTCAGCTACTATTGATTTTGAAGTCATTGTCTTTTATTAAAAAAGTTATTCGACAATGTTAATGGTGTTTTATGTTAAAAGTCTTATGTTGAGCTAAACAAAACATCTTAATATCGACACAAGACTTGATGTTGAAAAATAACTTAAAGTTACTAATCTTCAATATAATCATGCATCTCTAAAAAAGATTTTTGTTTCAAAAACATAAAAAATTCAAATCAGTTCATGTAATTCATACTAGAGAAAAATAAACGAACTACCACAATACATTCAGCTTAATCATCATAATGTATCAAGTTGAATACAAATAAAAACATAACAGATTAACTACCATACTACGATCAGCTAAATCATCAAAATGTATCAAGCTGAAACAAATAAAACACAACCTAAATGAACTACAACAACAATGTATCAATCTAGAAAAACAAACGTCTACGAACAGAACGAGCCTATTTTTCATTAAACTTTTTAATTCTTTCTCTATCGAGTCCTCTAGTCGCCGCACTATAGATTGCTTTTTCCATAGGATCTAAGTGTGGATTCTTTATTCGACCATTCCTAGGCCCCTTCAAACTCATAAGATCAGATCGACGAATACCACCCATCCCCGAGAATATAGTCCTAAGTGACCGACTACCATCATCCTCAATGGAAGCTAGTGCAATATATAGCATCCATCACATCCTGACCATTTGGTCTTTGACCTTTGGATCTATATTCATCCCAAAAGGTCTTGCGTAAACAGTGTGGGAGTGTCCTAACCCAAGTGGTAGGAGAATATATATCCCTCATAAAATGCATGGAGAGGAGACAGTTGTTAATCAGAAATACCAACTGGTTGAATAGTTCTAGCAACTCAACGTAATGTTCTCTAAGGTTGTGGGAAGGCTTCATCTTGTAGTGCATGTAATACCCCGAACCAAATTAGGATTTTCTATTTTATATATTAAATGTTATGTTTTATGCATATATATTTTAACTTATTGATCTTTTATTTCTTTAAGGACGTTATGTTTTTAAAAGGTTGATTCCTACTCAACGGTTGGTCCAAAACCAGAACCGGAAGCACTCCTAGCACCGTAACTGCGAATCGGACTTAAATATATCAATGGAATGAGTAAGATAAGGTCCTAAATAGGCTTTTAAAGTCCTTTAAGTTTAAAAGAATTATTAAACAAAAAAATGTAGACATTTGTCGCCAAATGTCAAACCGAAAATCCTAAATTTCAAAATTCGTCAATCCGGCGAGTAATTAAAGTTCCTAATCAAGACTTAATTAGTAAAATGAGTTAAATACAAGGTTTGATTAATAAATACAAGATATAAAAATTTTGTGTGCCAAAACGATCAAAATATTAATTTTCGGAGCCCAAAATGTGACCGAATAATATTCGATTTCAACACCCGAAACCATATCGCGTCCCAAAATACAGTTAGAACTCAAATTCCCCTCCTAAATACCCACATTACCAACACCAAGCTGATAGTTTGAAGAAAATTGGGTCAAAGTGTACCATACCCCTAAATTAAGGAACCATGCTTTCTTTTCCTACTCCCCAACTTTTCATACCTACCCTTGACTTCTCCTACCCTCTCCTACGCACTCAAATTCGGCCAAGACAAGAATTTACCTCTATATATACATTATCTTGATACTCTTCCTTCATTTGACAAGAAACCAATGAAAGAAAAACAAGCAAAGCATCTCTTCCCACTTCACTTACAACTTTCGGCCATTATCATTTCAAGGGAGAAGGAAAT
>JAPKLY010001469.1:1482-37770 GCA_026898435.1 Prunella vulgaris | reverse complement strand
ATGGTGAATATGGATGAGATTGATATGGAGATGGTGAATATGGTGAATATGGAAGAGGAGATTAATATGTGTGAGGTTGATAAATCTATGGATTAAGAGGATATGTAGATTGTGGAGAATACAAGTAATGGTTGTATTCGCCCATCTTCAATTGAACTCACTCCTACAAAAACAAGCAAGTATCAACACTCAATGATTAAGAACACACAAAGAAACAAAGATAAGACATGTAAACACACATCACCACAAGTATCAAAACTCTCACAATAATACCATAAGAATTCGAACATAAAAGAAACAACAAACAACCAAACAAACTAGTCGTCTCCCCGGCAATGGCGCCAAAAACTTGTTTGCCAAAATCGTGATAATTTCCACGCAAGTGAACGTGATTGTTGTTGTCGTGGCAAGTTAACCAAGTTAAATATCGAACACAAGGAAACAATGCGATATCAAGCTAGTATTGAATGTCTACAAAGACTAATAGCTAGGAAAGCAAGAAAACAATCATGGATTCTATCTACTAATCAAGCAAGAATAGTAAATCCTAACTATCACCTTAAAGAAGTGAGCAAGTGTGAAGTGTACATGGAAGTAATCCTACTATGGTTCCTCTAGAATCCTATCCATCCTAGCATGCAAAAGATCTCTTGGTGTATTAATCAAGCCAACTAGTGTCTAGATCTCTCTACAACACAAGGTAAGGGCTCTATTGGATGTCTAGATCTCTCCACAGCTTCCAACACTCCAATTAAGAGGTCTAAGCTAATATGCAATTCTCATTGGTCATACAAGCAATATATCAAACACTTGCATAAAGTTATTATAGCTCAATTCTCATTTCATTGCTAAAGCATATAAGCCATACAATCCAATAAAACATCCCAAGCATTCATACATGTCATTAATAAGAGACTAATCCAACAAGATCACTAATTCATGCATAGGATTAACAAGAACTAAATTCACCATAGTATTCATATAACCATGCAACAAGGATATTAAGCACATGGCTAATTGATAGAACAAAACAAAAATTAACTTTGGAATCATCATGAATATTAACTAAAACAAGAGAATTAAAGGAAATCTTATCTACAATCTACAAACCTCCAAAATTCCAACTGTTGATCCAAAGCTTGAAAATATAAATTGAACCGTAGAATTGAAGCTAATAACGAGACTAAGCTAATGGAACAAACATATTAAAGATTCAATGGTTGGATCAAAAGTTATGGAATAAAGAAGATTGAATCTAACTAAGAACCCACTAAGTAACTACCTAATTCTCTCTCTAAACTAATCTAAGAACTTGGAATAATGAAGATGATCATTGAGAATCTGATCCTTGAGGTATTTATAGTGCCCACAATGTTTGGTCCAAAATGCCCTTCATTAAACGCGCGAAAAGACAAAACAACCCTCGAAAATGGGCCAGTCCGGGGCATCACACGAATGCTCTATAGTGGGCACACGAATCGATTCGTGTGGTCCAATTCGTGCAGCCCTTGATCACACGAACCAGAGAGGTCTTGCACGAATCGAAGCTTGTGGTCACACGATCCCGTGTTGCTGGTCGATCCTCGACTTCTTGTTTTCTTCATATCTTGAGTTCTAGAGCTCTGATTGACTCGATTCTTTTTGTGTTGCGACCCTCTCTTCGAACCCTTAGACATGGTATATCATTTGCCTCCATTTGATCAACTCACAATTTCTGAACTTGTACGAACTTGCTCGTCTCTTGCCGATTTTGCTCGTTTTCACTACAAAACACAATTTTCTAACCAAAAAGGGGTAAATGCACAAAGTATATCATTTTAGGGTAAAATATGAACATAAGCACATCAAAACCATATAAAAATGGATTCAAAAAGATGCAATTATGACCCTAATCAACTAGCCTTGCTTTATTTCTGGTTATAATTCCATCTTCATCAAGTTTATTCTTGAACACCCACCTAGGTCTTGGAACAAGTTCCCATACTTGATTTCTTTCAAAACCATTCAATTCTTCTTGCATTGCAATAATCCAATTGACATGTTGCAGTGCTTCATGAATATCAGTAGGTTCTGAAGATGAAAGAAATGTAGCAAACATTGCCTCATGGGTTTGTTTTCTGGTTCTTACAGCATCTGATGGGTTTCCAATTACATGCTGAGGGGGTGATCTTTCAACCAAATCAAATCTGACACAGGTTCTAATCTTTGATCATTGTTCTCTACAGCTGTAGATTCACCTACTGCAGACTCAACAGGTCCTTTTGTTGGTGTTTCTACTTCTGTTTGAATATTCTCGTAGACTAAGTCTTCATCATTCTCTAATGGATGTAACTCAACTATCACAGTGCCAAAGCCTTTGTTTGTCAAATCTACAGGAGTTTTGATCTTAACATACTGCTGTTGACTTGTGACTGTAGAGTTGTCCTCTTTAGAGTCTTCAACAATTTCTTCAGGGGAGCTTTGTTGTTCATCAAACCTTCATCTAACTTTGAATCAAAAGTCTTAAGGTGTTCTTTCCTATTGTTCAGTATGAAGCATTTACATCCAAAAATGTGTAGATAAGAGATATTAGGAGCGCTTCCTTTCCATAACTCATATGGCGTCTTCTTATGATCCTTAACAATCAAGCATCTATTTTGAGTATAGCATGCAGTCATTATTCTGGCAGCTTCTTTTAGTGTTCTATTCTTCCTTTCTGCAACTCCATTCTGTTGTGGGGTTCTAGCTACAAAGTGTTCATGAATTATGCCATATAGTGAACAATACTCTTCAATGGCTTGATTTGTGAATTCTATTCCTCTATCTGATCTGATCTTCACAATCTTCAAGTTCTTTTCATTTTGAATCCTTCTTAACAGTTCTAGTTATCGCTGTAGAGTTTCACTCTTCATTATTAGAAACATTGTCTAAGAAAATCTTGAGTAATCATCTACAACAACCAAATTATACTTCTTCCCACTTATACTTACAGATTCTATGGGTCCAAAAAGATACATATGCAATAATTCAAGTGTTCTTGAAGTGCTTGGGTGTATCTTGCTTTTGAAAGTCTTCTTGATTTGTTTCCCTTTAACACAAGCATCACATAAGTGTTCCTTCTGAACTTAGTGTTTGGCAAACCTCTTACAAGTCTGTTATTCACAAGTTCATTCATGGTTTTGAAGTTTATGTGATTCATTCTTTTGTGCCATAGCCAACTAACTTCATTGGAACTATTAGCTAGAATGTAAACATCATTGATCTGAACATTTCCTTTAAGTAGACATCCTGATCCTTTAGCTGTTCCACTGGCATTATCATCAAAGAGAACTTTAGGACCTTTATGATCTTACACATTTTGTAGCAAACTTCTATCTCCAGTCATATGTCTTGCACAACCACTATCAATGTACCAAATCTCTCTTTTGGTGGTTGTAACATGTCCCTGCAAAATAAAGTAAGTTATTTAGAAATCCATTACTTTGGATTTCCTTCAGTGTTACTCTTTGCAATCCATGCCTTTTTAGGAGCTGTAGAGTTGTCAATTCTACAGTTCTTGCTTGATCCTCCTCTGTGAGTGCTTAAAGAGGGAGACATATCTGACATATTTCCATTCCAGAATCTATCAAAGTTGAGTCTTCTTTCCATATCCAATTTATGAAAGACTTCTTCTTCTGACTTTATATTTGATTCTGCAGTTGGTTTTAGAATCATGTTTTGCAACATGTTTGAGACATCTTCTTCAGTATCATCCATGATCTCTTTGATCTTTTGTTGTCTTCTTGGTGACAATTCTTTAAATGAATTCAAGAATTTCAAATCTTCTAGCTATAGGGTTGAGTTTACAGCTTCTTCAGTGCTTGTTTCTTTGATGAACTTTCTTTCAGGTCTTGGAATTGATTTTTGCAAGTATTTCATCCAGACACAAGGATTATATCCTATTCCAGTCAAATCCTTTGAGTGTCTTTGCTCAGACAGCATCTTCTTCAATTGTTTGAATGATTTTCCAAAATATTCTAGTTTCTTTTTATAATAAGCATTGCTTTCTTCAAGATCAGCTATCATAAGTTCTTGAGTTCTGATTGTTTCCTTCAATTCAGCACAGTCTGCAGCTCTACAACTTGCTTCATTAAAAAGTTCTTCATTGTCATTTTTCAGACAACTGTAACTTTCTTTCAGTTCTTGTATAATCTGTAATTATTGTTCTGCATCCTCCACTCCAGCTAACAAAGCTTTCACATGATCTCTTCCAATATGATTATCTCTTCTAAGATCTTCACTTAGCATGTCACTGGAAGAATCCTTTTCTGTAATATAACTTGATGATGATGAGCATACCTCTTCATCTTCAGCCATAAGACAGATCAGGGCTTCTTCATCTGAATATGTAGAGTCAGAGTCTTCTAAATCTGCAGTTGACTTTTGAGAAGAAGAGGGTCAGTCTTCCTAATTTTTATCAAACTCAGAAAGTAGTGCTCTAATTCTCTCCTTGTCAAACTTTTTCTTTCTATCTTTCCTGATTCTCTTTTCTTCATCAGTGTACTTCTCAGCTTTGGGATATGGACATTCCTTGATATAGTCTCCTGGTTTTCGGCAGTTATAGCACAAATAAGTTGAGTTAGGTGTTGTAGATTTCACCTTACCATCTTCCTTTGGTGTGAACTGCTTCTTCTTGGTCCATTTGCCAAACTTCTTGAGCTGCTTTATAAAAAGAGCCAAGTCTTCATCATCAGAACTTGTAGTTGTAGGGTTGTCAGCCACTAGAGCTGTAACCTTACTGCTGTCAGGTTCTTTTCTTCTACTTATGTCAAATTCTTAAGCCTTCAGGTCTGAGAAGAGTTCAAAGGTGGATATCTTAGATAAATCCTTTGATTCTCTCATAGCAATGACCTTCATGTCCCATTCAGAAGGTAAGCCTCTGAGAACTTTCTTGATCATTTTTCTTTGTGAGTAATCTTTACCAAGTGAGTCTAGCTCATTGATAATCTCAATGAATCTTGACTCAATCTTTTCAAGAGTTTCACCAGATTTCATCTTGCAGTTCTCAAACTTTTGAACTGCTATCATGAGTTTGTTTTCCTTGATTTGTTCAGTTCCTTCACAAATCATTTCCAACTTCTCCCATATATCTTTTGGAGTTTTACAGTTTTTGATCTTGCTAAACACAATTTTATCAAGTGAATGATAAATGATGTTCTTTGCAACATTGTCCAGATTAGACCTTCTCTTGTCATCCTCAGTCCATTCCCTTATTGGTTTGGGGATAATCTGAGCTAGTCCAGCTGACTGATCAGCTGTAGTATTGACCTTCACAATAGGTATAGGGCCATCCTCTATGATAGACCACATCTCATCATTGATTACAGACAAATGTGCTTGCATTCTAATTTTCCATTCATCATAGTCCTCAGCAGAGAACATTGGAACCTTTGATTTCAACGTCTTAGGAGCCACGCAAGTATGCAGGTGTGTTTTTCAAAAACAACAAGGATCTAGCTAGGTACTGATCAAAGCAGTGGCAAGCCAACTGCTCTGATACTACTTGTTGGTCCCTTAAAGTGGTCAAGGTCTAGAGGGGGGGGTGAATAGACCTTGAGTCCAAAATAAAAAAAATTCAAACTTTTCAAAAAGAGGTATTCTAGAACCTTACTATAACCTCTTTTAAGTTCAAAATAACAAGTCTACAAAAGTTTTAGAAACTGGACCACAAAGGTTACAACCGTGGACTTAAGAAGTCTGCAGCTGCAAAGTTTAAAAACTTTGCAAAATAAAAGATCACTTGTAGACAAAGTATCAGAGGGATTCTCACAATTAGAATTGTATAGAGAATACTCTAATGTGCAGCGGAAATAAGTGAGTGTTAATGAAAAACAATATAAACCAGATTTAACAGTTGAAATACTTATGAAAGTCTACAGCTGTAGAGTCAGTTTTTCTTTGTGAAAAATCACAAAGTTTTATGCACTTGAATTTCAAAGGAATGTGAATGTGACAATAAATTAAATATGCACAACAAGAATTTAAATGACAGAAAGTAAATAGACCAGATTTATAGTGGTTAAGTGTCTATAAAAAGACCATCTACATCCACTGTTACACCACTCAGGTGCCAAATTCACTAAGATGAGATCACTTAGATCAATACAAGTAGTTCCCCCTTAGAACTAGGTTCACTCAGATTCCTATTCTAAAAAGAGATTAAACTATGTTGGGACAATCTGAGTGTTTTGATTAGATCCAAAAACCCCTGAGGAATTTGCCTAAGTGCAGTTAGTCAGGATAGTCTAGAACAGGATAATCAAGCTAGGGATTCAGTTCAGGGGGTACATGTTGAAGACTGAAGAATATTGGAGTTGGGCCAATTGCCTGAAGTCAGATGTGCAACTCACCGTGAAGATGTTCAGAATTAGTCTTGTTGAAGATTGTCTGACCTGAAGTGAAGACCAAAGACTTGAAGAACCATCCTGAAGACTATCCGGGTGAACCACTAACTTATGTTTCTACTGAGTACACTAAGCATGCTCAGGACAGAACTGAGTCAGTGAAGGGCAAGTGTTGTGACCTATCAAGTTGAGCTGAATGCTCATAAGACCTGACTTAGGCCTTGAGTCAGTTTATTTGACCCATATAAGTCCAAAGCAAAAAGGTTACAACTTGCCGAGCTGAATAAACTATCAGGCTGAGTTGAATGCTCATAAGACCTGACTTAGACCTTAGTTCAGTTTACCTGATCCATGTAAGTCCAAAGCAAAAAGTTTATTTATGGTATGGGACAAAGAGACAAAGAGAATGTCAGTAAGACTCCGATAAAGACAAACACTCAAGCTGAGTTATTAACAAGAAACTCAGAGTATAGAATGTACGAGGAAGGACAAGTGTCAGGTGGTCAACTAGCCGTTTGTATGGAGAGCTAATGATCTTTTGACACGCATGTACGGAGTCTGCGCAGCAGTTAATGCAGCATTTAATGCGTCTCAGAGTTGCAGACGGCGGGATATATATTTCCAGATTAAGCATGGGAAAAAGGTCAAAAGTACATCTAGTCTGCAACTACCCTAAAATAGGAAAGATTTGGGTAGATCTTCTCCAACGGATCTATTTTGAATCTTGCCTATAAATATGGAGAGCCTTCCACCCATTCAAGGCTAACGGGAAATTTCCAAGCGAAAGCTCTAAAGAATCCTAGCTCTCATAGCATACTTTGAACAACACTCTGCAATTAAATATCCCTAGTGTTGTAGTAGGATTCACTCTGTATTTTCTTAGTCTGATAGCTCTAATCTTTAGCATTGCTTTGTATTGCTAGGGCTATCCTTAGTTGGAAACCAAGAATACCAAACCACTCAGGGTGTGAGATTGGTTGGTTAGAAGGACTGGGACTTGTAAAACCACCCAGGAGTCAGTTCCTAAGAGAGGAAGTTGGCTATTCATGTCCCTTGGCATGTAAAAACCAAGTACCTATCCTCAGGGTTTTGAGGATAGCTTCCTGTTAAATCAGGTCGTGGACGTAGGAGTTGGTTATCTCCGAACTACGTTAAAAAGAACCTTGTGTGCTGATTTACATTCTTGTTCAGGATCATAACTGTCATCATTTTAAACTGAGCATACTGCATTGTTTAGAAAACTACCAGGACTGATTCTACATCCTGATCAGTAAAACTGTGCACCAGCCTTAACCACCATTTACTAAGCAAACTTTGAGAAAACATTTTCAGAAACTAAAACGAGTAGATTCTAAGGGCTCACTTGCCGCACGTACTCTAGCTTACTGAGATAGTAGTCCAACTGACTTGCTTCTGAGAAGTCAGTAGGTTTGTTATCTCTACTGAGCTTCTGAGCACATTACTCACACTCAGCCTATCTGACTCCATTACTGACTTGTCCCTGCTGCCTCTGCGGACTACCAATTTTGCTGAGTATCATCAGGATCTTCCTGACTGAGCGTGTTAGAGAATTTTTCTGAGTATTCAGAAAAATCTGACATCAGTGTATTTCCCCCATACACTAATTATACTCATTTCGTGACCAACAAGTGGTATCAGAGCAGTGGTTCAAAAGACCACTAACTTTGTTTACCAAAAGTTTCTAAGGAGAAACTTTTGGTGGTCAACTGAACAGAACATGTTTCTTAAAACTTGCATTCATGGCATCCAGTTCTAAGGGCCTCGAAGGCAGTCTTCCTGAATTCTCTATTGACAATTATGATTATTGGAAATTCAGGGTCCTTGCACATCTCTACTCCATCCATGATTAGATGCCCCAGGTGATTGAGCATGGTCCGATCAAATTTATGAGAAATCTTCAGACCACCTGGCCCATAGCTGGCAATGTCCCTGTTCCGACTACCGGAGATGAGTCTATGGAGAGGTCCGCTCTTACATCTGATCAGATTAAGCAAGTCGGACTGGATAATGTTGTGAAGAACATTATACTCCACACCGTTTCTTATGAGAACTCGGTTAGGCTCATGCACCTGACCACTGCGAAGGAGATCTGGGATGCATTGAAGGAGATGAGTGAGGGCTCAGAGAAGATCAAGGAGAACAAGAGAGATCTTGCTACCAGGAAGTTTGAGGCCTTTCGGATGTTGGAAGGAGAATCCATCGATCAGATGGAAGCTCGGTTCATTAAGATGATGAACAAGCTAGCAACCCTTGGGAAGGACTTTCCCAAGAGGGAGGTGTCGTCTAAAATCCTGAACTGTCTCCCTGAAAGATGGGACACAGGAGTGATCTTGTTAAAGAACACTCAGGACCTGACAAACATTCCTTACTCTCACCTATTCTCAGAGTTAAATGCTCTGGAATTCGACCTCAATAAGAGGAAGAAGAAGGGTGCTGTCAGTGAGGAGGTGAGTGAGGAGAAGACACCTGAAAAGGAAAAGAGCGTAGCTCTTAAAGCTACTCCTGAGCCTGAGGCTGAATCTGGCTCGAAATCACTTAGAGATATGAGCAAGGATGAGCTAGCCCTGGAGTACAGCCTGATGGCACGGAGATTCGAGAAGCTGAACTCTTGTTTAAGAAGTTTTATACTGACTCTCTTGATAGCAGGTATTCCAGCCCCAGGAGATCGAGGCCCCGGAGGGAAGAAATGAGGGGTTCAGATTCCAGGAGAGAGAGAGAGAGGAGCCTGAGCGGCGCAGAGATGAGAAGAGGCGAGGTGATGCGGATCCCAGAAGATCCAGCTCCAAGCCTGAAAGATCATCAAGGAGTCGGAGGGAGTCATCAGATAAAAGGTACACTAACAAAAAGGGTGTTTCTGATGTTGATCAGTGTTACCACTGCCACAAGACCAGACATTATCAGTATGATTGTCCGAAGCTCAGCGCTCGAGAGAGAGAAGATCGGAGAGCGAAGAGAGAGCTCAGGGCATCAGACCGAAGAGCAATGCTTGCTGAGGATTCCTCAGATTCTGATGGCCCAGGACGCCAGTCCCCTAAACTTTTCTCCAATGAGGAGCATGATGATCTCTGCCTGATGGCAGATGATGAGGTATGTTCTTCTACCTCTTCTCCTGATCACGCACCTGAGCTTAGCTCAGACTCAGCAGGAGAACTCAACCTTCAGCTCGCCCTAGAGCAATTGATGGTTGACTTCTCAAGGCTGCAGGAGACTCATACTCACACAGTGGATGTGAATGCACAACTGAGTGGGGAGAATGATTGGTTAACTGAGTCTCTCAGGATATGAGATACTGAGGAAGCCCTCAGACTAGTAAATCTTCAGGAAGAGTTACTTCATGCTCGAAATAAGCATGATGAAAGTCCACTGGAAGTTGAAAGACTGAAAGGTGTAATCAGCTCACTGATTGAGACTCGTGACACTGATTTGTTCCTCGCTCAGGAACAGCTGATGATTGAGCGAATTGCTCTGAGAGTGATGTTCGAAACTGAGTGGCAAGCTCGCCTTTGTGCTGAGCAAACTGGTTGGGATCTTGAGCTGATCTCAAAGGAGAATGCTCATGAAAAACTGATGCTTCAGTACACCACTGAGATTGAGGCCCTGAAAAAGGAAAATGGGCACCTTGAGGAAAAGCTGAAGAAGTTACACACATCTACCCAAGTGGTTGATGAGTTAACAAGTTTCTCTCAGCTGACCGATGGTGCTAAAGTTGGGTTAGGCTATGATGCCTCAAAAGACCCAAAGGGCAAGAACAAGAGAGGTGCTTCAGCGAGCAACTCACAGAAGAAGTTTGCCGCTGCCCAAACTGAGGACAAGAGCCCAAGTGTTGCTCGTTAGGATAAAGGTAAAGGGAAGGAGAAAGTGCCTGAACTTGTCAGGCAAAGGACTGAGGAATCTAGGCCAAAACCTAAGGGAAAGGCCCAGGCTCCTCATCCTGAGTCGAGGAAGAAGGACCAAGGGAACTCCAAGGCTCAGCCTAGGAACCCTCAGGCTGGAAAGAACTCAGCCCCAAGTACTTCTCAGGCTCAGCCTAGAAATACTCAGGGCAGAGGGAACTCTAGTCAGGGGAGGCCTCAGGCAAGGCCAAGGACTACTGAGGTCTAGAGGCCTCAGACAGGGCACAGGGCCCATCAGGAGCGTTCCAATCCTCAGAGGAGAAGGACAAACCAAATGGCCCCTGAAAGGCAACAGAGACCTAACTCCAATAACACTCAGGTCAGACCTCAAGTGCCTAGAGGTCAGGCCCGAGGGGCTCCTTCTAAGGATAGACCTCAGCCCAATGCACCCAGGCCAAGGAGGAACAGGAGGCCCGCCCCCAGGAATCAATCCAGGGCTCCTGAGACTCAGGCTGACACACATACACCCTCAACTTCCCAAGCACAAAAGAAGAAGAGGGCAGTGTATGTTGATGTTTCATGGAGACAGGTTCACACTTCTGATGCCATCAGAATTGTTAAATAAATCTTGATCCCGAAGATATTGTGTAGAGTTTACATCTAACATATGCCTTGTGAAGGACAAATCTCCTAAAACCTGTTTGGTCGCTAAGAGCTCTTCTGAGCTCAGTTGGCTTTGGCATAAATGCCTGAGTCACTTAAATTTCAAGATTATTAACAAAAACTCTCGACTTTCTCTTGTAGAAGGTCTACCTAATGAAGTTTTTAGCAAAGACCAAGTGTGCGGAGCATGTCAGGAAGGCAAGCAAACTAAAGCTTCATTCAAGGAGAAAGATGCCTTCTCAACTGACATAGTGCTTCAGCTCCTGCACATGGATCTCTTCGGACCGATTACTCCTGTCAGCAAGAACGGTAGGAAATATACCCTTGTTGTTGTTGATGATTATTCCAGGTACACATGGGTGATTTTCTTGCTGAACAAGAAGGAGACTCAGGTCAAGCTTCCGGAGTTACTCAACAAATTGAGTACTGAACAGGGTCAGAGCATCGTCAGGATCAGATCAGATCGGGGAACTGAGTTTATTAACTCTATTATAACTAATTTTTGTACTGACCTTGGTATTGCGCATTAGACTTCTACCGCCAGGACCCCTCAGCAGAATGGGGTAGCTGAGAGAAGGAACCGGACCCTGAAGGAAGCTGCCAGGACCATGTTGGCTGAGTCAGGACTACCCAAGAAGTATTGGGCTGAAGCAATCAACACTGCTTGCTACACTCAGAACTGATCTATGCTGAACAAACAACATGCTCAGGCACCTTATGAAACTTGGAATAAAAGGAAGCCTCGCATCTCCTATTTCCATATCTTTGGGTGTAAGTGTTTCATCCTGAACAATGGGAAAGACCAGCTTAAAGCCTTTGATAGCAAGTCTGATGAGGGAGTATTTTTAGGATACTCCTCAGTCAGCAAAGCTTTCAGGGTGTATAACTGTCGGACCCTTTGTGTGGAAGAAACACCTCATGTTGTGTTTGGTGAGACTGCATCAGTGCGTAAAAAGTAGGTTCCGAGTCCTGACACTGAGGGGGTTACCAAGAGGGTGACAAGACTGAGCCTGAAGAATCCTGAGTTCAAGGTCAGATTTGTGAATGCTCCCGAGGGATGGGATGATGATGACGATCAGGATGGACCTCAGGCCAACCTTCAGCAATCCCCAACCTCAGAGAATGTTGAGTCTCAGACGGAGGCACAGACTCAACCTGAGGTACGTACTGTCGGTGATGATGCTTCTGCACCTGAGACAGTTACTGAGTCTAACTTTGTAGGGGGAAACAATGTCCCTGATAATGTACAACCCTCAGGAAATGACTCAGTATCTCCTGTTCTTGCTCGTTCCGCTTCTTTACCTATTATTGTTGAAACTAACATTTCAGGTTCAGGCGAGGGAACTTCAGCAGCTCCCAGTGCAGCCGTCAGCAGGAGGCGATGGCTACATGATCACTAATTGGCTGACATCATTGGTGATGTCAATGAGGGGGTCAGGACAAGGTTGTCCTTTGGTGAGAGTGTTATGTTCTGTTGTTTCCTGAGTGATCAGGAACCTAAGAGAATAGAAGAAGCTCTTGCTGACCCCAACTGGATCCTAGCTATGCAGGATGAGCTCAATCAGTTTGAGCGGAATCAGGTTTGGGAGTTAGTTGATAGACCTAGGCGTCAATATGTGATTGGCACCAAGTGGGTCTTCAAAAACAAGAGGGACGAGAAGAATGTTGATGTCAGAAAGAAGGTCAGACTAGTGGCAAAGGGTTACTCTCAAGCCGAAAGAATCGACTATGATGAGACTTTTACTCCGGTCACAAGGTTGGAAGCAATCAGGTTGTTTTTGGCATATGCAACATTCAAGAAGTTCAAAGTGTATCAGATGGATGTAAAGATTGCCTTTCTGAATGGTGTACTGAACGAGGAGGTTTATGTTGAGCAACCTCCAGGGTTCGAAGTTGGGAATAAAGTATGTCACCTGAAGAAAGCTCTTTATGGCCTGAAGCAAGCTCCGAGAGCTTGGTATGATACACTTTCCCTGTTCCTGATAGACCACGGGTTCGTGAAAGAAACAGTGGGTAGGACCCTCTTCAGGATATCCGAAGGGGAGGACATTCTCTTGGTTCAAATTTATGTGGATGACATAATATTTGGATCTCCTAATCTGAAGCTTTGTGAGAAATTCTCCAAGCTGATGACTGGGATATTTGAGATGTCAATGATGGGAGAAATGAACTTCTTTCTGGGTTTCCAAGTCAGGCAATCTGACTCTGGAATTTTCATAAATCAGTCCAAGTATGCGAGGGACTTAATTCAGAAATTTAGAGTTCAGACCAGCAAAGTCTCACGTATTCCCATGAACACAAATGAGAAGCTGGATCCTGAAAAGGAGGGGACCTCAGTGAATCAGACTGAATATAGGCCACTGATTGGATCCTTATTGTACCTGACTGCAAGTCGTCCTGACATCACTTATGCAGTCGGAGTTTGTGCAAGATATCAGTTTGATCTGAAGAAGAGTCATCTAGAGGGTGCCAAAAAGATATTGAAATACCTGAAAGGAACAGTCAATTTAGGACTTTGGTATCCCTCTGATGACAACCTAGAACTGACTGGCTATTCAGATGCAGATTATGGAGGATGTAGGCTTGATAGGAAATCAACTACAGGCACATGCCAGTTTCTAGGGAGTAAACTGATCTCTTGGTTTTCTAAGAAACAAACCAGTGTTGCAACGTCTACTACTGAGGCTGTGCATATGGCGGCAGGCAGTTGTTGCTCCCAGATCCTTTGGTTGAAGCAACAATTGAGAGACTACCAAGTAGAGGCCACTAAAGTCCCAATTGATTGTGACAACAATAGTGCCATTGCCATATCCCAAAACCCAGTATTACACACAAGGTGTAAGCATGTAGACATTAGGCATCACTTTAAAAGAGATCATGTTGAGAAGAAGGATATCAGGATGGAAAGGGTCCCTACTGACAAGCAGAGAGCTGACATCCTGACTAAGGCTTTGCCTGAAACCAGGTTTGTTGAGTTGTCAGTAGAGTTAGGACTCCTTGACCCAGGCTTAGGAGATTCAGTCTGAATCCCAGTTCAGCATGCATAAGGTCAGGGGGAATGACTAACTAAGGATCTGAATGAGGGAGTTGTAGAGAGTGAATGGTTGAAGGGGGAACATTCAATAAGAAAGGATGGTCAGTATAGACTGACTAGAGTTCAGGACACTGAGTTCAGGGCTTGTCACCCTGATAGGTCAAAAGTGGTATCAGTCAGATATCAAAATCTGACTGACTGGTATGTTTTCTGAATTATTTTTAGTTATCATATCTTGCTTGCATCATCCTTGTTACTATTTGTCGTGTTGTCAAATCAAATCTTTTTGTTACCCAATCTCAACCGTTCATTTATTATTCAGTTATTATTTAATGCAAATTATTTGAATTAAATACGGACATGCTCTGACGCGCATTTAATGCAAAGTTGGCGAGAACAGTTTTCAATAAAGTTTTTGAATCATTAACTTTGAAAACCGAAAAAGTCTCAATCCGCATCCATGCATTTTAATCGCTTTAATCTAAACCGTTGAATCCATAAGTCATATTTTCTGAGCCGTCCGATTAAAACTGGATTTTAGTATAAATAAGGGAAATTTTTGTCTATGCGACCTTTACGCACTCAAATATTTTCCTTGTTATATTTCTCTCTGCTAATTGCTTTCCTTCATATCTTCATATCTAGATCATGGGCTCAGCTTCTGCCGATTCATTATTTGGGAATCTATTCCATCTAAGGAATGAGATATGCTGGGAACCCTTCGGTGATTTCTCTTCTAATCACCCAGATATTATGCCCGTGAAAGATTTGTTTGAAAATGCAGGGCTATTAAGGTTCATCACAGTGAAGTCAAAGAGACTTCATCCTTGACTTGTTGCTGCATTCTACTTGAAGATGGGGCAGAACAAGGACACTCAAGACTTCTTGTGTGAAAGGGAAGGATGGTGAAGATGAGATGACGAGGAAGTGGGTCACCATCAACATTAGGCAGAAGATTAAGGAGCTGTTTAATATACCCTATTCTGGGCGCAACCCAGTGGATTATGGGGTTGGTGATGAGAAGGACTATCTTCAGTCCCTTTGTGATGAAGACGTTCCTCTGAAGGTAGGATTGAATAAATCCATGCTGAGGGCACCCAATCATCACTTCTTCGACCTGACTAGTCAGGGAGTGATGGGAATCGCTGGAGGATTGGAGCAGATCTTCAGGCCGAAGCTTTATGTCATGATGGCTATCAAAGATGCCGCTTTGCAAGCTTTCAACTGGGAGGAATATTTTCTCCAATTATTGGTGGCTGAGACCAATAAAATCAAATATTCGCCGTAGGGTCAAGCGACATTTGAGGCAAAGATGCTCTTTGGCATGAAGATTTCTCTGATCTTGTAGACATTGGCTATCGGAGATGTTGATCAGGCTCAATCACTTAAGATTCCAGCGAAGGTTGACCTCTTCAGAACCTTTTCCGGTGATGCTGGTACGAAGAAGAAGAAGAAGAAAACCAGGACCCTGAAGAAGGCTCAGGCGAGCACGACTGGAGGAGTCAAGGCTCAGGCAAGCAAGTCTTCAGGGGCTCCGGTCAAGAAACCAGCAAAGGAAAAATCCAAACCTTCTGGACCCAAGCAACAGACACTGAAGTTCAAATATCCCAACTCAGAAGAGAGAGAGAAGAAGCTTGTGGAAGAGAAGGTTGCTGAAGGAGAGGCTCAGCACGCAACTCCGGAGGGGGAACCTGCTCAGACTGCCCTTGAGGTTGCCCCCCTTGCTGCCATTCCGGATATTGCACCCTCAGATCTGACGCCATTGGTCCTTGAGCAAACTTGGCTGATGATCAGATCCTCGATATTGTATCAGAATATCAGGACGTACAGGTCCATTCTGATGAGGGTCAGGGGGCACCTATTGCTGATGACAATAGCAAAAGCAGCAAAGGTGATGAAGGTAGGGGAGTGGAGGCTGCTGAAAGCAGCAAAGGTGATGAAGGTAGGCAGGAGGCTGAACCGGTGCAAGCTGAGGCACCATGACCTTTCCCCATGCCTGATGAGACACTTCTTCCTGACTTCGAAGTTGTGGCTAGGGGAAGGGCAGCTGAAGTAGTGGACAAGAGATTCCCTGATCTCTCCCCAGCTCAGAAAGAGGCAGTGGTTCAGCTTCGTACATATGCCATGATCCGAAGTGCCACTTGGCCTGAACTTGTTCAGCTGGGTGAGGTGAAAGGATGGGAAAAGCTGGCTGATGATGAAGCGGCTTTGTTTGAGCACTTTGAGGTAAACTCTCTACACCATCTGATTAAAATTGCTGATTTTGTCAAGATAATCCGAAGGATTTATCCTGAGGCACAAAATGCTGAGCCCGAAAGAGAGGGAGTTGGGATGGAACAGGTCCTGGTTCCGGATGCAGATGCTCAGGGGGAAAATCAGGTGGTGTTGGAGGTGGATCATCCTGAGAAGGAGAAGGAAGGAGAGAAGGTGATTGTGATTGCTGAGACCAATCAGCAAGGTGTGACTGATGTGATCAGTGCACCGGCTGATGATGCACCCCTCGGACCCGGGGCTGCTGAGGCTTCAAGAGAGGGTTCACGAGATCTCGTCCGAATTCCCAAAAGAAATATTCAGAAGAAACGGGCATGGCTATGGGGCCTAATTTCTATCCGTCGCCAACTCAATGCCCACAACAAAAGACTTCATCGCTTCAGTCAAACTACTGGACTGGTTAATAAGCGATTGAAGAAAGTGAACCGGGATCACGACGAGATGGTCAAAGGTTTTGCCATTGCCGAGGATGTCCTTGTGCTGACTGAGATAAATCACTCAGTTCGGGTTGAAGCACTGTGTCAGCTGGCAAATGAGTCAGTTCAAAACTGCAATGAGATGACCACAAACCTGCGAGCTGAGCAGGATGAAAAGCTAAACAAATTCCTCGATCCGCAGCTAAATGAGAGGGTTGATCAGCTGGTCTATGCGAAGGTAGCTCAGCTCAAAGGCGAACTGAAGGCAGAACTGCTGAGTCAGATGTAAGAGCAAGAGAATGTTGAAATCAGGTAAGCCTTGGACTCTAGGTTGGCGGATGTGGAAGGCAGGCTAAAATTGGATCACAATGAAGCCATTAAGGGGCTCAGTTCCGGTCTGAGAGGAATGGCAAATCATATCGGACACATTCAGGGCAAGCAGCAGGAAATGGCGGATCAGTTCAAACTTTTGGCAGGGTCAGTCGAGGAAGTCGTTGGGAAGATCAACGAAGATGATGCCAAAAAGGGGGAAGGGAAGAAGCAAATTGCTGCCGGAAAAGGCAAGAAGAAGATCTTTCCCCCTGAATTGAAAGTTGCGGATAGAAAGAGAACGAGGTCCGTTTCTGCCGCCGAGCCTGCTGAAGGATCAGATCCAAAGAGGTTGAAGCCCTCTGAGGATCCCGCTCTTGAGTCTCTTTACACTGAATTGGAGGAAGGACTACACCCTGGAACGACAACTCAGAAGAAAGTGGTGATGA
Source organism: Prunella vulgaris (assembly GCA_026898435.1). Taxonomy (NCBI): domain Eukaryota; kingdom Viridiplantae; phylum Streptophyta; class Magnoliopsida; order Lamiales; family Lamiaceae; genus Prunella; species Prunella vulgaris. The sequence goes on along the minus strand of JAPKLY010001469.1, from coordinate 20,412 downwards.
CTGAGTCGGAGAAGCAAGCAAAGATGAAGGAGATTTCGCTGCTCAGTCAGATCCAGCGCTTAAAAGAAAACCAAGAGTACCTGATTTCGCAGGTTCAGAAGCAAAAGTCTGTGCCTTCTGGATCTCGGAAGAAGACTCAGAGAAAGATGGTTGTCAATCCAGGTCAGGGCCCTCCTCCACTTCAGATGGTTGAGGATTTCATTCCTGTGGAAATGTTGGAGGTATGGATTCCAGTCCGAAATAGATGGGCATATCTATTCTACGTGGTGGGGTTATGGGACGAACTGAATGAAGACAAAGATGTCATTCTCCACCACTGGATGGCGCAAGAGCATCAGGATCTCTGGGATGAAATCATCGGACTTGCTGACACTGAAGGTGTAGAGATCGCTCCGCCGGAATTCATCAAGTACCCTCCTCCACTCTTCAGGAACTCCAAGCAACTGGACCGGAAGGCAATATCAGAAGAAGTCGGTAGGATAGGACGCGTTGCCTGTGCAGTTGGTAATCAGAACAGGATGAAGCAGATTTTGAACCGAGTCTTGGAGATGTATGAAATTGCTCAGGCTGTTTGGGACAAGGATGAAGAGTAGCTGGCTCAAGAGTTAGTTGTTCAGAAATTGTAATAGCTTCAGGATAATTGTAACTCTTATATCAATCAATGAAGTTATTTTATTTTCCTGAGTACAACTTCTTCTTGACTCCTGAATTTACTTTTCAGCATCCTTATCAAAAACTACACTAACCCATTCCTTGTTTTCATCTTATAGACTAAGTGCCTAGTTTGTCAGGAGGTACTGAGTTGTTTTCACTAACTAAGTCAGTTGATTGTATAGATGAATAGGAATTTGCTTAAGGGTTTTGGCATCATCAAAAAGGGGGAAATTGTTGGGACAATCTGAGTGTTTTGATTAGATCCCAAAACTCCTAATGAATTTTCCTAACTGCAGTTAGTCAGGATAGTCTAGAAAAGGATAATCAAGTTAGGGATTCAGTTCAGGGGGAACGTGTTGAAGACTAAAAAATATTGGAGTCGACCCAATTGCCTGAAGTCAGATGTGCGACTCACCCTGAAGATGTTCAGAATTAGTCTTGTTGAAGATTGTCTAAACTGAAGTGAAGACCAAAGACTTGAAGAACCATCCTGAAGACTATCCGGACGAACCACTGACTTATGTTTCTACTGAGTACACTAAGCATGCTCAGGATAGAACTGAGTCAGTGAAGGGCAAGTGTTGTGACCTATCAGGCTGAGCAGAATGCTCATAAGACCTGACTTAGACCTAAAGTCAGTTTATCTGACCCATGTAAGTTCAAACCAAAAAGGTTACAACTTCCCGAGCTGAATAAACTATCAGGCTGAGCTGAATGCTCATAAGACCTGACTTAGGCCTTGGTTCAGTTTACCTGATCCATGTAAGTCCAAAGCAAAAAGTTTATTTATGCTATGGGACAAAGAGACAAAGAGAATGTCAGTAAGACTCTGATAAAGAGAAACACTCAAGCTGAGTTATTAACAAGAAACTCAGAGTATTGAAAGTACGAGGAAGGACAAGTGTCAGGTGGTCAACTACCCATTTGTACTGAGAGCCAATGAGCTTTTGACACGCATGTACGGAGTCTGCGCAGCAGTTAATGCGGCATTTAATGCATCTCAGAGTTGCAGACGGCGGGACATATATTTCCAGATTAAGCATGGGAAAAAGGTCAAAAGTACATCTAGCCTGCAACTACCCTAAAATAGGAAATATTTGGGTAGATCTCCTCCAACGGATCTATTTTGAATCTTGCCTATAAATATGGAGAGCCTTGCACCCATTCAAGGCTAACGGGAAATTTCCAAGCGAAAGCTCTCAAGAATCCAAGCACTCAAAGCATACTTTGAACAACACTCTGCAATTAAATTTCCCTAGTGTTGTAGAAGGATTCACTCTGTATTTGCTTAGTCTGATAGCTCTAATCTTTATCATTGCTTTGTATTGCTAGGGCTATCCTTAGTTGGAAACCAAGAATACCAAACCACTCAGGGTATGTTTGGTTCAGGGGACTAAATAGTCAATCCCCCAAACACAGGACTATTCCGGCCAAAACATCCATGATTTGGCCGAAATAGTCCTGTGTTTGGGGGATTGACTATTTAGTCCCCTGAACCAAACATACCCTCAGGGTGTAAGATTGGTTGGTTAGAAGGACTGGGACTTGTAAAACCACCCAGGGGTCAGTTCCTAAGAGAGGAAGTTGGCTATTTGTGTCCCTTGGCACGTAAAAACTAAGTACCTATCCTCAGGGTTTTGAGGATAGCTTCCTGTTAAATCAGTTCGTGGACGTAGGAGTTGGTTATCTCCGAACCACGTTAAAAAGACCCTTGTGTGCTGATTTACATTCTTGTTCAGGATCATAACTGTCATCATTTTAAACTGAGCATATTGCATTGTCTAGAAAACTATTAGGACTGATTCTACATCCTGATCAGTAAAACTGTGCACCAGCCTTAACCAGCATTTACTAAGCAAACTCGTAGAAAACGTTTTCAGAAACAAGAACGAGTAGATTCTAAGGGCTCACTTTCCGCACGTACTCTAGCTTACTGAGATAGTAGTCCAACTGGCTTGCTTCTGAGCAGTCAGTAGGTTTGTTATCTCTACTGAGCTTCTGAGCACATTACTCACACTCAGCCTATCTGACTCCATTACTGACTTGTCCCTGCTGCCTCTGCGGACTACCAATTTTACTGAGTATCATCAGGATCTTCCTGACTGAAAGTGTTAGAGAATTTTTCTGAGTATTCAGAAAAATCTGACATCAGTGTATCCCCCCCATACACTGATTATACTCATTTCGGGACCAACAAACTACCCTATTCACTCAGAATATAACTCACAAAGAGTTTTACGAAACCTCACAAAGAGATATCTACACTAAGTAGAAATTACACACAGGTGAGGGAACAAGAACAAAATATGTGATTCTTTCTAAGAAAATCCTAACCAACTATCCTATGTACACAAAGAATAAAAACAATAAAGCTCTCTCAGAAAATTTGTTGGCTGTAGACTTGCTTAGGCAGAATGCTTGTATGCTCAGGGTTGTTGTTGTTGCTTCCTCTGAGGACTTCTTCTATTTATAGATTGAGTGGTGTGACTTATCCATTGGAAATTCAAATTTGAAATCCGAATAAGGCTCCTCTCTCACCATTTGGCATGTGTGAAGTGGTCCTCATCCTTCACACAGGATAGTACTGATTGTACTATTGTCCTTTTCTTCAGAATTTTGGCTGTCTTGTAGCTAATCTCCATTATCCTCCAGAATTAAAGAAATATCCTCCACTTAAGTTCATTTTTGTGAGTGCTTTAAAGCTACACTAACAATGCTTAAGGGTCTTCAATATCTTTAGCTAATCTCTGACTTGTACCATCTCTTCAAACGGTTCTTTGCAGCTGTAGAGTCTTCAACCTTGCAGCTGTAGAATCCTGTCAAAAAGAAAAATTGGCTGTAGAGAAACCTTACAGCTGTAGGGTCATGTCTGGCGGTAGAATGATCAAGTATACAGCTGCAGACTTCACTTACAACTATAAATTTCAAACACCAATTTCCTTAGCACAAGTGTTAGATCAATATATTCAATTAAAACACATTGTTTTGCATACATCAAAATCTAAACCAACCAACTCTCAGGAAACAAAAATGGATAAGAAAAAAAGCAACCCAAGTTCACTTGACTTGGAATGTGGTTTGTGATTCTCTTAAAGTTGTTGACCCGGCATATCGAAGTAGAAGGAAGTACTCATCATCGAGTAAAGGTAGTTCAATTTCTTAGCCACCAAAAGGTAAAGAAAAACAAATGGACAAGGGATGAAATATAAAACTAATCTTATAGACCTGGAGATGAAATTATGAAAATGAATTTGAGGAAGAAGAACAAATTGATGATGAGAACATAGATTTTGGATGAGAAAGTGGATTAGTCAACTACACCAATGAGAATATTAACTGGTATTTTTTTAACATTTAACAGTTTTGTGCGATAATGGAGTCTAACTTTAGAATGTATAAATTATATTCTAATGTTTATTTATTGATTTTTGGTAGTGTTATGTGTTACAAAAATTTAATTTTGTACGTCGATATGTGTGAAATATGTTATAACCTTATAATAATATAAATTAATGTTTAGGGCAAAAAATGACATGAGGCACGCCTTGTGCCTCAAGAGTTAGAACCCCTCTTGCACCTTTCAAAACTATGAGATCATCAAAACACATACGACGCTTTAGCAAATGCTACCGTACAGTTTTAGATGTTTGTGAAGATCGCAGATTTATAAAGGAATTAAAATATTGTTACCTCTTGAAAAGCTATGGCTTTTCTAGCTAATGTTTCTTCTCTCTTATTTAATTTCAACTCAAACACAAAACGTTCATCACGAGGAGTATTAAAAAACTTTTGAAGGAGTAATGTTTCGTGCCTTTCCCTTGCAATTAACACCGCCACATTTTGACCTTTCCATTGGCCGATCTGGAGAACACGAGTCGTGCACGACAGACAATCGATTGTAGGCACTTGGTATCAGCGATCCACTGTATTGAGATGTTTTTATCCCACGCATGGAGCAGAGGAGATTTATCCTCATTAAATTTTGGCGATGACATCAGGTATCAGATCGGGAGTGATCGAAGTGGTGGCATATTTGGAATAGGGAGCAACACAAAAGAGAAATCGAGAGTATCGCGAACGGAAGAAGAAGAAGAGAAACGGTATCAGATAATAGCAAAAGAGGGAAAGACGTGTGAGATTTTAGAAATAGGATTCAAAATGAACTAAAAAAAATACACCAAGGGCATTTTCGTCAAAAAAAGATTAACATCATGTAGCCACTTTTATATTAGTATAGATATATATATATATACATGAATTAAAAAATGGGAATTGTGGGTGACGTGGATGGTATTGGAAGGGAAGGGGCAGGAGAAGAACAAAAAAAAAAGAAAGAAAATGACGGTTAGAGAAAAGAAGAGGGGTGAAAAGAAAGGGAGAGAGAATGAAAGGACTGTGGATTTAGTGAATTAAGAATGGGGATTGGGGAGGAGGGGATGAGAGGGAAGTAAGTACTGAGGAAGAGGTGTGGTTGTGCACCGATTATGAGGGAGGGAAGAGAGAAATATTATGTTTTTAAATATAGGGAAAATATACATTTTTGTCCTATAAATTTCGTTAACTTTGGTTTTCGTCCTTTAAAGTTTTGCATTTTTGTTTTTGTCCTTTAATTTACCAAAAATTATGATTTTCGCCCTCTTAAGTTTTGAATTTTTGTTTTCGTTCTTTAACTTACCAATAATTATGGTTTTCGTCCTCCAACCGCCTATAACCAGTCACACAACCGGTAATACACACACAGATTGTTTTTTTCTATTTTTTAAGCGAAATACTGACGTGGGTGTATTTAGAGGGAATTAGGTCTTGATGGATAAAATACAGGATTAATCGTAAATTCTCTCCCAAATCAAAACCCTAGTCGATCAAATCTAAGCATGGGGGCTTGAGAGAATTAGGGAAAAAAGGAACAAAGATACCCAAATTAAAACATCCAAAAGCCAAAATTATTTTGAGCGCATACTCACTGTACGAAAAGGAAGAGAGATGTCTTCAAGAAATTCGTATGAATTAACGAGTTTCAAACGCAATATTTAGTTTCATTGTGGTTTCGTTGCACGGTTTGTACATCATATTCAAAAATAAATCTGGACAGAAGATTTTATGGATGTAAGTATTGGACGGTATTTGGGAAGGAATTTACGGTTAAAAGTGTATTTTGTCAAGACATAATTCCCTCCAAATACCCCCACGTTAGTATTTTGATTATAAAAAAAAATGGATTCACGTGTGTATTACCGGTTGTATGATTGGTTATAGGCGGTTGGAGGACGAAAACCATAATTTTTGGTAAGTTAAATAACGAAAAAAAAAAATCAAAACTTAAGAGGACGAAAATCATAATTTTTGGTAGGTTAAAGGATGAAAGCAAAAATTCAAAACTTAAGAGGACGAAAATCAAAGTCAACGAAACTTTTAGGACAAAAATGTGTATTTTCCCTTAAATATATGTATTCATTATGAAATGAGTGTACTCATCTTGTGTGTATTTCAATTAAATGTGGGTGTATATAACCTGGGCCGAATTAAATAATTGAATTTGGGCTTGGGTATTCATTGCACAGCCCATTCGAGGCTGGCAAGTCCCAATTTAAGAGACATTGCCTACTCATTTTATTAAACCAAAAGAAAAAAAAATGATTTTGATAAACTATGGAAATTGTTACTTACTATCTAATTCATACATGAGTCTTCTTGTTTTTTCAACTTTTATCATATTAAAATGACGAATAATTAATATTTTGAGTTTCTTTTCAATTTCAAAATGTCTTTAAATAAAAATATTTTTTTTTCTCAAATTAAGATCCAACAACTTTTTTTCTATAATTCCAAAATTTAAATAGATATGACAAAACATACTTAACAAAAAAAAAAACTTTATTTAAAAAAAAAGTAATGCAATTTTTGTGTATTAGAACCTTCACATAGACAACAAACAATTATTTAACTGAGAAAAAAAATGATAATTTAATACACTTTAATTGAATAAATTAAGACTCAACCTAATATTATGCCCTCTTATGAAACTCTTTCAAAATAAAAATATTTTTTGTATTTTTTTTTTTTGTATTTAGCAGTAAAAAGCAAGCATGTACTATTAATTCTTTCAAAGTCGAAGTCTAATTTTTCAATTAGTAAATTTTTTAAGTTACTAAACTTCATAGAAAAAAAATCATGTAGTTAGGTCATTTCTTTATTCAGTACGAGTAACATTGTGTTAATTTTATTTAAGTGAACTGTGTGTTCACTTTCACACACAATAATATAAAATAAAGGGATAAGATCAATTTTCAACTTGTACTATAATACTTATTTCAATTTGCAACATGTACTGCTTTTTTTTATCAGATTGCAACTTTTACTAAGAAAAATTTACAAAATGCTACCTAAAGTCAAATTTTATTCTTTTTTTTTTTTGCAGTGTTATATTTGTTAAGATTATATTCGTCATTCCATATTATTTATTTACTTTATTTATATTATAATTTTTAATAATAAAAATTTACGTTAAAAAATGTATTTTCTATAGAATTACGATAACATAATTGGAATTTGATTAATAATTTAAATCGATATCTATAGATCAATGTCTATAAGCGCAAAATTGGGAATTTTCTCCATAACAGAACAAGAACCTTTTTAAAAAAATTTGTATGTAACTTTGTTAATTATAATAGACTGTATACACCTTTGTGTGTCATCTCCCAATCCTTCCTGCATCCCCCTTTGGAAGAAACAAGATTTTTTTATCGGCATCGATTTTTATGTGGTAAAAAATAAATATAAATAAATTATTGATATGGATTGACGAATATAACCTTGAAAAATATAGCACTGACAAGAAAAAAGAATAAAACTTAAGTATAGGTTGCAATTTGTCAATTTTTCATAATACAGGTTGCAGTTTGATAAAGAAATTAGTATGGATTGCAAATTGAAATAAGTGATATAGTACATGTGGCAAATTGATATTAACCCTAAAATAAAATTAAACAAAAGTTTTTAATAGAAACTATTTATGGTCTATTAAGTGAAATCAGAATTCACAAATATGTCAAAAAGAATTCCTACAAAATATGATATAAGAAATAGTAAATAACATAATATATATATATATATATATATAGCTTGCATAAGAAATTCTAGCACTAAATAAGTCCCAAGAAAATGTTAAATTAGAAAGGGATAAAAAATATTGACCTGGGTGAACCTCATCATACATTTAATCCGTCGTAGCACAATTGTATTCCTAAAAGGTGCTTTGTAGCATCTATTACGCCGATGCAATCTACACACTCTTCCTTCAGTTAACAAAGTATCGTTCACAAGTGTTGCTGTTATCTGCAGCAACAAAAAAATAAAAATATACTCACCCACGAACATGCATGAAGGATGATTCATCTTACCTTTGTGCAGATAAGTTGGTGTGGCTATTCCCTTCAACAGAGCAGAATGATGAATCTCGCACTGTTATCTGCCGAATTCTGCAGTAGGTGAATGATTTTGGGGTTCCTGGTTCAAGAAAATAAATTGATCAAGGAACATTCTCACTTGGGAAAACATACTAGAAGCTTGTAAGGAGGGAAAACACGAATGTAAGGCATGTGAAATGATTTGGAAGAAAGAACAACTAAGGATTTGATGAACTGGGACTGCTTCAAGTGATCACCTTCAGCCGCAACAAACTTCACCAAAGTAAACATATTTACATACTCCCTCCGTCCACGTAATCATATCCCTCTTTCTTTCTTTTTTTGGGCCATAAAACTTTTTGCCCTTCTTAATTTGGAAATAATCTACACTCACAAACAAATTAAATTTTGTGCCACTTCTCTAACGAAAAATAATTTTGTGGACGGTGGAAGTTCTTCTCTAGTCAAAGCAATATCTGAGCATATCCAATTAGGTATTTCTTACTGGTTGATCAGATGAACAACCGTAACAGATTAATTCATTATAGTATACATATATGTCTATTCTGCAAATAAAGTTACTTCCTCACTTCACAGCCAAGCAAACACCTTAGTTGTTAAATTAGATAAATAACCATAAAAAGCTTTAAAGATGCCATCATGTTCATCTACAATTACTAGAGGGAATGGCTACTGAACACATTAGCACTGGGTAAAATTAAAGGCGATGCTTGAAAAATCTAAACCAACCCTAATTGTTTCATATCTTATTCTTCACCAGGCTGGACCTATAATTTGATATTACAGACCAAAGAGAGTGGAGTTCAGTAAAACTATTTAATTCTCTGATAAAAGTAGAACAAAAGGCTCACTTTTTGGCAGGTTGGTTCAAGTTTTCAACCAGATGTTGGTATTTGTGTTCCTCGAAGAGAGTTTCGATTCGGTATATTACTCGCCCAATTTCGATATTGGGTGAATGAGAAATTGAATTTTTAAGTTTGTTGTACCAAATGAGAAATGGGAAAGAAGGGAAATGAGAAATGAAGGGAAAAGCTAAAAGTCTTGTCCCAAATTAGAAAATTCTTGTTAAGGAAGTGAGTATATAAGGAGAAACTCATCCTTAGCTTGTAAGAAAGTCATGGGGTTATGCTCCTCCACACTCTACGCGTGCGCGCAGGGGGGGTCAAATCATGATCGAATTTGGCTTAAAAACCTTGAACTTGTTTGCGGGCACGTCCTGCGGAAACGAATGTCACAATGATTTGGTGGCGGTCTGACAAGCTAAGTTTTGCCTAAATTTTTATTTTTCGACTCAGGAACTTTTGTTGGATCCTAAGGGACTCTCCTGACCTGAGTCCTGAAGGCCCTTCCTGACCTGACTGAAGGACCATCCTAACCTGAATGGCTCATCCTGAGGGGCATTTTCAGGCCTGCTAAGATTTCAAAATCTCTACAGTTACAACACGTGTTGAAACTTAAAAAACATGAGTCAATGCAATTATTTCAGACGTTTTGTCGGTTACGGTCAAGACCATTTGTGGGTCTTTATGGCCACACTCCAATAGCCATTTTTGAATACTATAATAGTATTCTTATGTGTTGCAAGATACACAAGAATATCGAGATATACTATATTTGAGTGGAATAAAATATTCAGATACTTTCCGGCAATTAGCCACTTTCTTTTGCCCAATTTTTCTGCTATATTTCCGTTCATACTCCGGTGATTTACGACCAATATCTCAGTTCATTTTAGCAAGATATTATGCTATATCATTGCTATAAATCGTTGTATCATAGGAACAAGTGTCCTTTCGATTCACTTAGCACCTAAAGAGTGAGGGGCATATTTTGTTTTAAGGAAATCGTGTTCTTCACGAGCCTCGATATTCCATTTAAGTTTTATTGTTATTTTCAGCCATCAGGTGCATCATTCCTACAATTTTAAAACAGAATATCCTTCAAGATGGCTGATACAAACCCAACAATGACCAATGATTTTACCCAGGTAGCTCCTACTGCTCCAGCCACCGCTTCCACCTTCGTTGGTTCAACGGTTCATTCTGTGACTATTCCGGTCCACCACCATGGCAAGCCGGAGAAGTTCACTGGGATGAACTTCAAAAGGTGGCAGCAAAAGATGTTGTTCTACTTAACCACGATGAGATTTTTAAGGGAAGATCCTCCCACTCTTCCTGCTGAACCTGACGATCAACCCGTGCTTACCCAAGAAGCATGGAATCACTTGGACTTTCTGTCCAAGAATTATATTCTCAACGGCCTGTTCGACGCTCTTTACAACGTTTACCTTGGGATTAAGACGACAAAAGAGTTGTGGGAAACTCTTGAGAAAAAATACAAGACGGAGGATGCCGGGACAAAGAAATTCCTCGTAAGTAGATTTCTTAATTTTTAAATGGTGGATAATAAACCTGTTGTTAGCCAAGTGTAGGAGCTACAAGTTATTATTTCCGATATCCATGCGGAAGAGATGGTGATTAGTGAATCGTTCCAAGTGGCTGCCATCATCGACAAGCTGCCCTCCGGATGGAAAGATTTTAAAAATTACCTCACCTACAAAAGAAAGGAGATGGCGGTGGAGGAATTTGTTGTTCATCTTCGTATTGAAGAGGATAACAAGAGATCAAGCAAAAGAAATAGTGCCTCTGAGCCCAAAGCTAATGTTGTTGAACATGGTTAAGGGTCAAGGACCAATCCCAAAAATAATGGGAAGAAAAAGGAAAGAGAAAACCCTTCGACAAAGAATTTGGGTCTGAAGAAGAGTGCTTTTAAAAAGAAATTTACAGGATTTTCAAAAGAAAAATGAAAGCGGACGGGACCATTGATATACAAGGCAAGACTTGTGATAAAAGGTTATAGATAAAAAGAAGGTCTTGACTACTTTGCTACGTACTCTTCTGTAACGAGAATTATGTTGATAAGATTAATCATAGTAATTGCCGCTTTGAGAAATCTTGAAATACATCAAATGGATGTAAAACCCACTTTTCTAAATGGTGATTTAGATGAGGAGATTTACATGGTACAACCCGAGGGTTTCTTAGCTCCGGGACAAGAAAATAAGGTGTGCAAATTAGTAAAATGATTATATGGTTTGAAACAAGCACCAAAGCAATGGCTTGAGAAATTTGATAATGCCATGTTAAAACATGGATTTCAAATTAATGAATGTGACAAATGCGTTTATATAAAAGACACTGAAGATGGTTACATAATTATGTGTCTTTATGTAGATGACATATTAATCATTGGAAGTAATGATAAAATGGTAAAGTCAATAAAGAATATGTTGAATTCAAAATTTGACATGAAAGATATGAGACTAGCTGATGTTATACTTGGAATTAAAATTCATAAAATATTAGATGAAATTGTCTTGAGTCAAACTCATTATGTGGATAAGATTCTAGAGAAGTTTAGAAAAAACAATACGGATTTTGCTAGAACTCCGATAGATCCTAGCCAACATCTAACCAAAAATAGAGGTGAAGGTGTGAGTCAAGCAGAGTACTCAAGAGTAATAGGCAGTCTAATGTACTTAACCAATTATACAAGACCGGACTTGGCCTACGCCGTAAACAAGTTAAGTAGATACACTAGTAATCTGGGTGAGTGTCACTGGAAAGCTATTGTAAGAGTACTTAGATACTTGAGGCATACACGAGAATATGGATTGCATTATACTAGATATCCGGCTGTAATTGAAGGTTATAGCGATACTAATTGGATATCTGACATAAAGGACTCATAGTCTACTAGTCGATACGTCTTCACTTTAGGAGGAGCAGCCATATCTTAGAGATCTTCTAAACAAACGGTGATAGCAAGATCCACCATGGAATCTGAGTTTATTGCTCTAGATAAATGTGGTGAAGAAGTCGAATAGCTTAGAAATTTTTTAGAAGATATTCCAAAATGGACGAAACCTGTGACACCAATTTGCATTCACTGTGATAGTCAATCAGCAATTGGTAGGGCACAAAGTAAGTTATATAATGGTAAGTCTAGACATATTCGTCATAGACATAATACCATTAAACAAGTATTCTCAACTGGGGTTATCCCAATAGACTATGTAAGGCCTAAGGATAACATAGCAGATCCATTAACCAGAGGGTTAAATAGAGAGTTAGTTTTATCGTCATCTAGAGGAATGGGTCTTAAAGCCTTAGAAAAAATGAGTTGAGATGAAGGAAAACCTTACATAAATGATTGGAAGTCCCAAGAATTAGGTTCAAAAGGACAACCTAATTGTCTAACTCAAAATCACTGTTTTGTGGGGGATAATCTATTTAAACCCAAGAAAACCCAATGCCTAAAAGATGTTACAGTGAAGTGTTGTGAGGATTAGCAAAACGACTATTAATGATTTGAGGAGAGTTAGAGAAACTCTCAAAAGAATCACCTATGTGAGAGAGGAGTGGGGCCGCTTCGAAGTGAATATTATAAGGCATATTCCTAGAAACTCTTGCAGAACCAGACGGATGTTCATGGCCAAAACGAACATACTCATGAGAACTGAGAGTTGTTAGGAAGGATTTGAGTGAATTACACTATCGTTTACACCAATGGTTGATAGTTCAAAGACATCACGTCTACTATTCAATTAGTAAAGTAAGTATATTTTCACAAAGGAAGGTTCAAAGGGTAACACCTACCTATCCTTTGCAAGCTTCTAACGTAGATATATATCACCGAAAACATTTTTTTGGTATCTGTATCAATCTCCATTCATGAGGGGGATTGTAATTTGTGCTCCTCGAAGAGAGCTTCAATTCGGTATATATTACTCGCCCAATTCCGATATTGGGTGAATGAAAATTGAATTTTTAAGTTTGTTGTAACAAATGAGAAATGGGAAAGAAGGGAAATGGGAAATGAAGGGAAAAACTAAAAGCATTGTCCCACATTGGAAAATTATTGTTGAGGAAGTGGGTATATAAGGAGAAACTCATCCTTAGCTTGTAAGAAAGTCATTGGGTTATGCTCCTCCACACTCTACGCGTGTGCGCAGGGGGGGTTGCAAATAATGGCCGAATATGGCCTATAAACCTCGAACTTGTATGTGGGCGAGTCCTGCGGACACGAATGTCTCAGTAATTCAATTTATGTGTCATTTTATATTTACTTGTTGACTTTTACGCATGAAGATATATTATTATTGCAAAGTTTTGTATGAAAATAGATTATGATATACATATCATGAATTTGTTTTATAGTATTAAATATTTGAGTAATCGTATTAAAAAATTTATCAGATGTATTAAAAATTGAGATTAATGATATTTATGTTATAAATTTTATTGAACTCAACTTTTAATACACTTATTAATATTTTAATACATTTGACCAAATATTTGATACTTTAAAACAATTTCATGATAAGTTTACTATGAACTATTTTTACACAATACCTACTAGTATTATTATGATTTATATCCAAAAATTGGGTAGATTATATTTAAAAATGTAAATAAATTATAGTAAATAATTTATATAAAAAATTAATGTTAATATATTTTTTTGATATAATCATTTCACATTTTTAGTATAATTAAAATTAATTAATTAATATAAATATTTTCTACTGTTGACTGAGTGTACCTACAAAATTTTATCTATTTCAAATATATTGATCTCGTATATGTGCTCAGATAAAATCCCCGACTACTCCGATATCGTGACACAATCTTTCCTCCGTGGTTTCATCCTCCTCGTGTGGACGCTTCACCTTAGCTTTAATATTCACGTCAATCACAGTTCCACGTATCAATTCTGCAGAAAATCCTGTCTCCACGGTTGCCTTCAACGATATCGTGTCTTTATAACCTAACTTAAAGGGTGGAATTATCGCCTGCGACAACGAACTCCCCATGCGCTGCACCCACACGTTGAAATCCCCCACCCCTTCGCATCTGAATTTGTGACCAAAATTCCGATGTCCCATTTCGCCGTTATGGCGTCGTTTTCCCTCTATACCTAATTCCACTTTGAAAATGGGACCAATGGTGTCCGACGAACCCATATATCGAATCCCCACATATATGCAAATTACTTTTTCCAGAAATACACACTACACGCCGCACTGTGTGTTCTTTAGTATAAGCAAGTTGTTCTTGTGGTATTGTTTTTGTGGTATTAAAAAGTAATTCTTGGGGTATAACTAAGTTATTTTTCGGGTATTCCATATTGTTCTTGGGGTATTAGTAAATTAAGTGGGAAAGAGTGTTGAACAAAAAGACAAAAGAGAGACAGAGAGGTCGTAAAGTCGGGCAGACAAAGTTGAAAAGAGATGAGAAAATGCCTAAATAGATTGAAGTAGGAGATTTGCATGATGTTTAAGGTTTTCAGTTAGGTGCCCATTTCCTGGGCATGCCAAAGGTGGCGAAACTGTGACTCTTTTTCCAAAGAGCCCATAAATTCAGTATGTGCATTCATTTACTCGTGTTCCAATATCTCCTATCACTATGCCAAAATTGACGTTTAACAGCACTAAAATAACATCAGTTTTGTTAGAAATCGCAGTTAAAACTTAAAAAACCGCAGTTATAGATTAAACCGCAGTTAAAAGTAAAAGTACGGCGTTGATTGAAGTCAGTTTTAAACAACCGCAGTTACACTACTGATGTTATTTATACTCTCTTTATTTTTATTTTATTTCTTAATTAAATTTAATAAATAAAAGGGAGGAAATCTTTTTTAGCCAAAAACACACACACAATTTCTTTTTTAGCCATGTTGACTTAAAAACATCTTTTTTAGCCATTTTGGACTTAAAAAGATAATATTACCCTTAAAAATTCAAAATTTTCAATTTCACAACCATCCTCACTCCTGCCTGAAATTTTCGAAAAGCTGCCCGTCTCCTCCCTTCTACTCGATGTTTCTTCAGGTTCTTCGGTTGGCATTTTCAAAGTTTTTCAATCTGGATCTTTTAAGTTCGTCTAAATTATTATTCAGTCGGGTTTCGTTACTTTAACGATCAAGAGAAGGGCGTCCTTCCTCAACATTCACGGCCACGGCCACGGCCATTCGCTTCTGCACGTCGGCGGTGACATCTCATCAATATCAGTTCCACTCAAGGTAAATACTCGAACCCTTGCTGAAACTATTGGTTGTGAGTCTCTCAGTTTCGACGCCCTAAACTTTGAGTTTGTCGAATTCAAGAACTCAGTAATGTATTTGTCTAATTTTACAGTTGCATGTCGAAATTTAAGTAATCTGCACATGACATGAGTAATGATTTTAGTTGAACTCTGTAATGTATTTGTTTTATTTTAGAACTATTTTTTGTGTAGACCAAGTGTTTGTTAAAATTCCCCTGAAAGATTTTTTTTTGGTTCTATCTGTTGTTGTTATATTTCTGTTAAAACTCTCCTGATATACAGCCTCTTTGGAATTTGGATAAACTTTTTACTATGGAAGGTGAGCATTAGTAGTTCAACTCTACGCTTTACATGCTTTGCATCATCTACTTCTAATCTGAACTAAGTTCTTTTATTGTGTTGATTTATGCAGTTGCTCCTTGATAAAGCCATAAAATGTTGTCAACCTGTATAAGATGTGGGGTTGATCTCGACGTAATCGACCTTATTAAAGGTCTTTTGTTCCAAGACAGCTGTTTTGGACATTTCTTATTTGTTAAGAAGCATAAATTCAGTTCTG
Source organism: Prunella vulgaris (assembly GCA_026898435.1). Taxonomy (NCBI): domain Eukaryota; kingdom Viridiplantae; phylum Streptophyta; class Magnoliopsida; order Lamiales; family Lamiaceae; genus Prunella; species Prunella vulgaris. Next base: position 4,663 of record JAPKLY010001469.1, on the reverse strand, counting down.
TGCTAGTGCAGCATTTGTTTTCACGGTTGAAGAAAAACGTGTCAGTAGAAGACCTTCATTTTGAAGTTTGTGGCTCAGAAACTGTGTTCGGGGCAACAGATTTCTCTCTGATTACTGGTCTAAGATTTGGGACAAGACCAACAGCAATGCCCTCCCAATCAAGCTTATATGATAAGTATTTTTTTAAGTAAGGGAGTAACGTATTTCTTACGACCATCAAGCATGCATTCCTATCATTAGCTGCCCCTGATTCCGATGATGCCTTGAAATTAGCATTGTTGTTGATTGTTCATGGTATTCTGTTTGCGAAGCACAGGAGCAATGCCATGGTTGATCTCAGATTTATCCACCTAGTGGATAATTTATCGATTTTCAATGATGTCCTGTGGGGGTTGTTGTCATACAAGTTCCTCTTGGACGATATTCGCATGCGGTTGTTGCCCAAATTGAATGATGCTGGAAGCAGAGTGGGTGAAAAACATAAGATATTTGCGCTACATGTGAACAGGACTCCGGAGGTAGATTGCTACGGTTTTGCCTATGCACTGCAATTTTGGGCATTTGAGGCACTGCCCTGGGTTGCCACTCTCTGCTGTGCCGAACGAGATTCCGTTCAAATTGATGGGCAATCAAGGATGATTCTGTAGACAACATTTCCTCACTCTCCCAACTACCACCTGTTGTCCCAAAGCATGACAATGAAAACAGGGGAATTTCCTGTCCATGTACTATACACGTAATTATGTATTTAGCAAACAATCTTTATTTGTTATTATGTGCTATTTTGTCCATTGTAGCTAACTCCAAAATTATAGCATGTACACCAAAGGTTGTTACCAAGTGAGGCAGAGAGGAACAACCCATTTTTGACAACTGCAGTGGAGTGGGAAGCTGAAAGGACTGTAAATAATAGAGTGGATAATTTGCAGTCGAGTGTGCAATTCAAGGAGGTGGCTGGAGACGAGGAAGAATCTAGAAAACAAGTTCCACCCCCTGATTTTGAGAATTTAATGCAGAAGTTTGAGGCCCTTGCGCAAGAAGAGATTGAGAAAACAATGTCTTTGAAGTTTGAGGTTGTTGCGCAAGAAAAGATTGAGAAAACAATGTCTTTGAAGTTTGAGGCCCTTGCGCAAGAAGAGATTGAGAAAATAATGTCTTTGAAGTTTGAGGCCCTTGCGCAAGAAAATATTGAGAAAACAATATCTTTGAAGTTTGAGGCCCTTGCTCAAGAAAAGATTGAGAAAACAATATCTTTGAAGTTTGAGGCCCATGCGCAAGACAAGATTGAGAATTTAACGCTGAAGTTTGATAGAATCGTGCAAGAAAAGATTAATAATGCTATAGAACAGATGCGAGGAGAGATAAACCAATCTCTTGATGGAGGGTTTAAAGAATTGGTCTCAGTTGCTGCTCAAATTAAGCAGTGTCAATCCGAATTTTTTGACCTCATGCGTCCCGATGGAATGCAAACTCCAAGTCACACACCGACAGGAGGGAAGGTTGTCAATTTAATTAACCTACATTAATGCAAGTATGTTTTTGATATTTAACATGTTAATATTATATAGTAACTATATTAAAAACTTATCGTTTCAGTTTGAGGAATCCCCTGATTGTGAGGAAGGTGTGGGTAGTGAGGAGGCTGTTGTTCAGGTAGACGAGGCTGGTGTCTGTGGCAACGAGGATGGTGTATTTGGCAAGGAGCCAAGTGTTTGTGAAGATGCAGCTGCTGTTTGTTGTGAGGATGCTGGTATTGTAGTAGATGAGGCTGTTGTTGCTGACGAGGGGCCTGGTGTTGGTGATGGTGAGGACCAAGGTGTTGGTGACAAGGTAGATGAGGCTGTTGATGTTTTTGGGGTCAAGGGTCCCTGTGCGGATGGTGAGATGGCTGGTGCTGGTGATGGTGTGGATGATCATGCATTGGGTGGCGAGGGGGCCGGTCCGGATGGTGAGGAGCAATGTGTTGGTGACAAGGTAGATGAGGTTGTTAATGTTTTTTGGGGTCAAGGGTCCCTATGCGGATGGTGAGATGGCTGGTAATGGTGTTGGTGCGGATGGTGAGGAGCAAAGTGTTGATGAAAAGGTACACTATGTCATTGAAATTTCTGATTCATCTCCAAGAAGAACCCGATCAATGACGAGAAAACAAGTTGTTGTACGCCCTCATCAGAAAAAACATGGCAAGAGTCGGACCACACCATACACAAATCCTTATAATAGACTGAAGTGTCATATACCCCTTCAGGTATGTCTATAACTCCTCCTTCAATGTTATTAAGATCACAATTGTTATCTTTCTCCGTGACTAGTAATTTAAAGAATTAGTATGCAGGGCATAATTCGTTGTTTTTTCTTTGTTTTAGCCAAGTGCAGAGGATACTTCACTTGTCATGGACAAGCTGCAACCCAATCTCGATGAAATTAGAGAAAATGGCAAGTACTGGCCGTTTTACAGCTTTACAAAAAGTGAAGCTGGACCCTTTAAGGCTGGGCTCCGAAAAAAGAAGGCGGCTCCACTACAAATTCCCATGTACACCCCTCCTGATGTTATTGACCACGACTGGATGCAGGCGATTTGGTCGCATACAGGATAGTTCTCAAATCGGGTAGCTTATATTTGTTTTATGACTGTGTATTTTATTTGTTTTAGCTCACAATAACATGTTTATGTATTTCCAATACTTGTATCCTTTAGAACTTGGATTTGGTCATGCACATTGTCATCCTGAAGGCTAAGAAGTGGCCAAATTTTTTCAATGATCACTGGACCACTGTCGACTTTAACTTCTGGGTAATTTTACGAATAAGGAAAAATTTTGTCGTCCTTCCATCTAATATCTCATACGGTTTGTACTTCTATTCTCTGACATGTACACACATGCTATTTGTAGAATAATTTGATGACTCTTGCCAAGAAAAGCAGAGGGAATGCTGCATTTGATTGGTTGGATAACGGCAGGAATCTGATGCTGTTGGATCGGTTGCGCTGAGTAGAACTGATGTACTATCCTCGCAAACCAACACAGGTCTTTTCTAGCGTGCTTATGTCCTCACTCGTACGCACCCTGAGAACTTCCCAGGGGGTCACCCATCATGAAATTGCTCCAAGTCATGCACGCTTAACTTTAGAGTTTTTTCACAATGGGCACCAGAAAAGAAGATGCACCTTGTTGGTATGAGT